>JAYKKI010000009.1:31075000-31227500 GCA_039881145.1 Druceiella hillmani | reverse complement strand
ACTAAATAAACTTAATAGAATTAAATATGAAATCGCCATGGATAAACCACTTAAAAATTATAACCTAGCTCAACCTTACCGAGTTTTTATTGACTTTCCGACAATGGCTTTTATGACATTTTTCTATGGTAGATACATATTTTCCATTGTAATTTCCAAAGATTTTATTTGTGATTTTTGTTAGATAATTAGTAGATAATTTTCTTATTATCGCTACGTTATTGTGATTTAAATTTTAATGGATTTTGTTTAGCATCGTTTGCATATCTTTTACATTTTCTTTAAATGGTAAAAATAAAAAGAAGACAGGTAAATTATTTTCTCATATAAATTATCAGACGAACACTATACTTTTATTAATATAAACGTAATAGATCATCATTTGTTTTGTTTTAGTAATGACTATGATATTTATCTTCCGATTCGGATTTGATTTATCGTTTTAATGAAAGATGCAAGTCATTGATTACATTTATTTAACGATCAACTAAATCGATTAATTTGTCGAAATGTCAAGATACCACAAAATAACTATTCATGTGATACTGGGATTGTAGATAGGAATTTGTTTAAAACTATTTGTGTCTCCGTAACAATGCTAATTGATTTTAATTTATCATGCCGAATTAACTTTTGCAAAAATATGATAACTGAGTCAACAGAAGTGATTGCATCTTGATGGCTAGAAAATTAATGGTTTGATTAAAATGGAATGATGACTCGAACTTATCCTAATGTTAATTAATAAAATGCCAACGCAAATGGGCAGCTGTTCTAGCGTTATCAATACTTACTAGTGTTAGTAATTATCTTTAATAATACTCGTACTTTTCAAACAAGCAAAAAAATATAAATATATAAACAAAACATAATAAATATACATTTTAAAATACAACGTTAACTTTGCAGTCGATTTAAGTCACTTTCATGGAGTTTTTAACTTTTTACAGGCCCAACTACATGTCATACGAGTAAGTTGGTCGATTATTGTTCGTAAAACAGTATAGACGACATAGCTATGATAATGTTCATTTTATCATTGTACATATATTTGTCTGTGTGTGTATACATACATACATATATATAAATATATATATATATATATACATATATATATATCAAGACAAAAAAAACAACAAAATAAAATAAAATTTTTTTAAACTGTTCCGTCGGCCATTCAACGCCAGTTGTTAATGAAGAATGGAATATTAGCATAAGTAAATAAAATAGTGAAGTACTTAGTTATCTTTAGAGAGAAGCGGATGATCGAAATATAATCAAATAACAAATAGTTCAGTCCTACTTTGTATCAATTATTCTCTCTATTTCATCGAATTTACCCTATTTTCACTTCTTCAAATCTGGATCGCATTTAATTTACGGCTGCGGTGATTTCATAACAGAAAACTTTCTAATACGTAGTTGAAAGATTATATCATATCTTCTTCTTCTTGGTTAGCACTACAACCTATTACAGACTGTCCCGACAAGCTTTCTCCAGCGGATCCGGTCAGCCGCCAGCGTTGAATTTTTAAAAGTTTAAAATCATTCTTGACACAATCGATCCATCTTGTGCGAGGTCTTCCTCTTTTTCTGGTGCCCTCCACATTAGCAAAGGTCACTTTCTTGACCGGGTTGCTGTCTTCAAATCTAAAAATGTCCCAAGCCACCTGATATGAAATGATTTAATGACATGACTCGGAAAATATTTGGTTGTTTAAATTTTCTATAAATTGCATGATTAAACAAAAGTCTCCATTTATTATTTTCTTTGATAGGGCCAAATATTTTACGAAGTATTTTACTTTTTTATTTTTTTTATTATTATACCATATCACAATGCACAATAAAGAAATGTAAATTAAAACAAAGGCTCTATTAAACAAGTTTATAGCTGTTCCATTATTTCACCGGTCCGTCATTGTCGGTCCACGAATGTATTTGTTTTTCTCACGCCAATCTTTCTTCCATTGTGGTTAGCTGTAATACATTGATGTTGTATTTCTGTTTCTTGTATTTAAATTATATAACCATTTTTAACGGCAGCGAAGTCGCGAGTCAAAACTTTGTATCAAACGGTAGATATTAAAAGCAAAAGGGCTCAAGAAAATATTAGTTTGTATTCATAGTTTATTTTAGTATCTATAGTTTGTAATTAATTGTTATTTACTTCGAAATATTCAATAGTCTAATAGATGAAATTTAAGTACTAAATGTGGACATGTTTTGCGTCGTATGCAGTATAGCGAAGTCTTGGTACTTGAGTCTTATGCTGCTAGTCAATATTACAGCTTTCTGCATTTCGTTCTACAATTTTCTTTATTATCATTATTTTATTACGTATCGCTTCTTAGATAAGAAAATACGTGCTGATATTTTTAGATAATTGCTGGCATCATCACAGAACCTTGTGATAATTTCGTCTGTGTTATAATTATGTGACAAATTATTCAACACCTCATAATTTCTACAATTTTATACTTATGTGGATTAAATTTCGCAAGTGCACGTTTCATACGGAGATCGTAACTTATATGTTGCATAGTGTTCAAAAAAATTAACGTACGTTGTGCGAAGAGGCGAGGGTAATTTTTTTTGGCGCATGGAGTGCAGCATGATTGGAAAGATTTTTTTCTACTTGAAACATTATGTACTATTTGAAATGTTTGGCTCTGAAGCCTCGTATGTGAAATATTAAATGTCAAGCCGACGCACAATGTGTCTCCCACTCTACTTGTTTGAAAATTTAAAAAAAATTTAGATACTCGCATTTTCAAATAAAATTACTTCAGGAGATATAGACAACTACCCTACTTGTGTGTATGTGTCATTTAATTCAGTTTACACGCACATGACCGCCCTAATTTTTTTATGCACCAGAATTTAAAAGATACAATCATTGAAAATATGCAAATTAGTAATTGATCATGTCATTGCATTTTTCTACTTCGTTTTGACATTTTTTGGATGGAAGTTTCACTTCAATTTCCAATAGTAAATTTTAATTTTTTTGTTAATCGGCAATGGCAACCATTTGACGCTTAAAAAATTTCGTAGTTTCCATGATTTTGGGAAAAGGTAAGTGGATCAGAGGGAAGAAAAGAAGGTCTGAAAAAAGATTTGATTTACCAGTGATATTCTTAAGTCTCGTAGACTCCATTCACTGTGGCCGTTATTTATGACATTTCGTTATTAAGCAATAGTTACTTTGTTAAACAATTTAATAATCAGCGAGCAATTTGGAGACATTATTTTTATAATTGTTAGGCATATCTTGACTTGGGTTATTTAAACACTCCAGTTTCAATCAAGACGATGCAGTTTTACCACAAACAGAAGGTAAAAATATTTTTTGAATTATAAAAAAATATGCCTCTCAGCTCCGACGCCCGACTGGAGTTTACTCCTTAAATTCGATTGTCTTGGAATGTATAAGATAGGTAACATTGTATACAAATATAAATATCAATATCATTAAATGTAAATAGAAAATTCTTTAATAAAAAAATGCTGACAATATAATTATTTTCAAGTACAATTCAAATGAACAAGATCAAATTTAACGTCAGACTAAGAAGTTTTAATTAGTAAATTTTGTGGGGTAGAAGACACTAACCACCATATTCACACATAATGACATTTAATGATTGTATCTTGATATAAGCGAACGATAGTAAACTACGTGTGTCACACTCCACCTTTGCGATTACGCCATAAGAAAATGCCAAATAAGCATATTGATATTTCACTCTAAAGGTGGGCAGAAATGTTGCGCGGTGTGGCCACCTAACGGTTCACTTTTTTTAACACTCTGAACTTCGTACGCTCTGAAATTATGATTTTACGCCTCATGAAACTTCATATCCTTAAGAATCGGTTTTCACATATAGCACCCGGGTGCTATATATGGAAATCCATTCTTAAGGAGTAAACTCCAATAATTTGAAATTTTCATGTTTGACATTGAGTTTTCATTTATCACACAAGGCATCACATTTTACCGACTGTTCTCATCCGTCGTAAAACACAAGTAACCTCAAACCTTTACTTATAGAGGTTCAAGTACCTTAAAAGGTTGCGTTTTCGAAAAAGATTCCGTCAAAACGTATCTAACATAATAAGATACTCTTAACAAGAGTTAAGAGGAAATTTAATGAAATGACTCAATAGTTGTAAGTAATTGTTCTTACGAAGCAACTTATTGATTTAAGTCTATGTACTATTATTTTCCACTTTATTTAACATTTCGATTGATTACGCTTTCTCAAATTAAAAATTATGGTATTTATTCAATAAATAAGGACGTGCAAAAAGAGAAAAAAATTCAGAGTATTTTGATCAAACAGTAAAGTCTTGATAAAATTAAAAATACACATAATTGGAGTAATCGACAATATAGAATGAGTTAAATAGTAAATGTTATTAAATTAATCATTTTAAAAAATCACTTACCACTTCAGAAATTAGATTAAAAGAATTGTTATCACAATAAAATTTTATCGCGTAATGATTAAGATGTTGTGATATTATTAATTTATTTTTGCAATCAGCTTCGTGCGTCATTTGACGGCATCCATGGCAAATGTTAAAAAGATAAATGTAATCATTATATGTTCAATACATTAGTTTTTCCGTATCGATGGAGAAACCTTACCATGCGAATTTTGAGCTACGTAATTAAAGTTGTTTAAATTTATCGATGTTTTGAACCGTAGGAACGAATGTTGGGCTGGAAAAAATATTGATATTAAATTTTCTGCAAAATGCGACTTCAAAAGGATATTACATTTCAGAAATAGAACAAAACCTTACTTTAACAAATCATCTAAATTTAAAATATGCGGTTATTTTAAGTCAAGGTCTTTTGTTTCATATTTATTCGTTAAATAAAATATTTCTGGAAATTGAAAACCACATTTTATTACACACTCGCCTTGTAATTTTTAATAGAAGATTTATTTACCACATCACGTTATAAAACTCAAATGATATTGTTTGTCTTATTATCTGTGTGTCTTATTCTGTTCTGTTTGTCTTATTTATCTTATTTATGTTTGTCTTATTTATGTTTATCTTATTAAATTCAAGTAAGTTTTTAAGTATGTACTTAGTTTACCCAGCTGTCGGTAACATTAAGTTATACTGTTGATTATTAATGACTTTATAACACCGTAGTATATGTATTTCATAAATGCAATAGTGTCTGTACCGTTTAGAATTGTTTAGTAATTTTTAACTGATGATGCGAGTATAAACTAACAAACATTACACACTGACGCACAAACATTTTGAAGGAAATCCAAAATATGCTGAATACCTCAGATCTGTCATCGCTCAGGTTAATTGTTAGTAATGTTCGGCCAAACAGACCGACAGGTTAATGTTCTAAAACAGTGACAATATTATATTAGTTTATTTATAACCCCACAGGTGTTATATATCAGGGCTCGTTTTTTTCAAAATGTATTTAATGAATATATTTTTAGTCTCTAGCATTTTATTAAATGTCTAGATTGGCAAAAAGCTCTACTACGCAATTGATAAGAGCAATTTGGTAACTACAAATGGGTAGCAGGTGTGAGAAGCTACTCTGCCGTATTGATCGGTTCCTTTTCCGCTGCTCTCAGCTGAAATATATGAAATGCTTTTGTAGCGATATAAAGAAAATGCGATAATAATGATTTTCCACAGTGCCGATACTTGAGGTTCACTAAAAGTCAAATTTTACCGAGAATAATATAACGTTTAAGAACAAAACGTTGAATGACCTGAGAGTTACATATCATAAATATGAATGGTATTATGGTACCGTAACTAAGCAGACAGTCAAGGCAAACATAGTAACTATTCATTTGAAGTTTCGTAATATTTTTTTACTTTTTTTAGGAAATATAAATATTTCAAAAAATACATCATGATAACAGAATAATCTCATTTTCATTACCTAATTAACAAAAGTTAAATAGTAATGAAGTTTAGATAAAATTCCACGTGCGTAGGATAAATAAATAGCCTATGAACTTACAATTTATTTAACTAAGCAGTTAAACCATATTAACTTTATAAAAAAAAATTTTGATGGTATGTTAGGATTTGGCACTGATATGGTTCATCCGATTGACATGAAACTTTCATCATCGTATAGCTTATAGTAACCAAATAGATATAGAGTACATGACAAATTTTAGAATGTAAAGATAAGATTAATTTGAAGATCAAAGATAATTTAATTGAATATACGTCAGGTGCATTTTTCCAGACGACATGACAACCTAAAAAAATAACGGACGTTGTAGATTATCTGTTGTGACTGGTTGCAATATTAGGTTGGATAAAAAGAAATATTTTTTTGAGTTAAATAAATTAGATCTTGGAACAACATTTTTATGTAGCTATACATAAAAATGTTGTCCGAAAGAAAAATTAATAAGTTCCAGAATATTTATAGCTAATTGTTGTAGACTGTTATAAATGTTTTTATGTTACAGGATAAGGCAGTACAGTTCAGTACTCAACTAAAGTACAGAACAATTAATTAAAGCGATGATAATACCGTTAATACTTTAATTGTAATTTAATTATATTTTGTATCACCTTATACAGGAAAAACAGAGGTTCTAGAAAGTTTGATGATTAAAAACAATTTCGATTACCAGATTCTTGGGCAAGTATACTGATTATATCAGACAGCTTGACACTACCAGTGAATTCTCAAAATTTTAGGAAGATATATTTTGCTTTGTTCGTCGTAATTTGTTCGTAATAATTAACGTCATATAAATCAGAACTTTTAAAGGTAAAATTGCGATATTGTTTGAAAAGACTTTATTAAAAAAACATAGAACTATTTTTAGTTAAAGGAAACAATTACATTTTATTAGATTGCTAATTATTATCATCTATTTATAGGACAGTTCAAAATTATTTGAAAATAGACTAGGTATAACTTCGAAGTGTTCATTGATAAAAAAATCTTTTAATCAAAATTTTATGTCTTTTTAACCTGCCTTCAATATTTTTGTTAAAAACTGAAGGTGATTCTTGTAATCTATACTTTTATGAACACTTTACATGTACATATATATATGTTTCTTACGGACCGTTATATACATGTAAATGTATGATTAGTAGAATCCCCCGTCACAAACATATTTATATAACACATTACGAATCAGACTGTTGTGGCTGGACGCGAAAGCGGGGATTTTTATAATAATAGGGTAGTCTAAAATAATATTAGCAATCTGATAATCAAAACTATTAAAACATTGCAGTAGATCGTTAATTCAAACAGAAATGTATCGCACTTGCATTTTTGAGAGCGTCATAGGAAAATGTTCAAAATCAAGATTGAGACGTAGCGACATGAACCACTGATGAAAACCGCAGAATGTAATATCGATAAAAACCATCAATAATTTTACTCGATAATATATATTTTTTATTTTAATAAATCGTGCGAACATGAAAACATTGGCATGCAGTAGCGCGCTATCTACATGTGCGTTACGTCTTTAATTGACACTTTAAGATAACGACATACAATATTTACATACATAAGATTTTATTTAAGGACCTATGTACACATAATCTAAGGCAAGTTATAATTAATAATAACGTCAATTTGTGCAATTTACTGATTTTATTTTAAACTAATAAATTGTGTAATTTCAATGGTTTTTTTTAGTGGCAACTACGTTATTTTTTGTAGTTTTATTTAAAATCATATCTAAAATAATAACTGACTGACCTTTTGAAAATTAGGATTAAACAAATTCTTTTAGGTTAAATGTTTAGTTCTGAACGCTTCATTGCAATACGAAGAGTTCTGTAAGACTTTGGATGAGATCAGTATTTACTGAATGGAGCTGTTTGAGTTAATATAATTAGACTTTTACAAAAGTTTACTTATATGAATAAATAGCCTAAGTTACATATCGCAGAGCGCGAAATACGAAAGGGTCGTATTGTGTCGACTATCGAATGAACTAGCTTAAGGACAGACTAAGTTTACACAAAACAAAGCGTATAACATCACTAAAAGATTTAGAGAATTAAATTGTTGATGCAAAGTGGATCAGATAATCAGAATATAATCTCATTTCGGAATTTTTGCAATAAAACTTTATGTTTAAATAAAATCGTACATAATAACTAAATGTTTTCGATTCAATACATTTGGGTATGAAAAATAAAAGTCAAAATCAAATTATCTAATTTAGTACAAAAATAATAAAGTTCGACTGTTTTGTATAGTATCTCAATTGGAAAATGAATACATGATGGCAGTTTTATTCGGATAGAAAAATGGCGGAGTAATTTCAACAAATTTAATGTTTTTGTGATAATATTAGATTTTAGATTAGATATTGACAAAGTAGATTGAGGTGAATAGAATAGAACAAAATAGCGTGAAAAAGAAGACAACGTCCTACTGTAAGTAGCTCTATGTTGACGTGTTGCCGTTATATATTATCACTTACTTATGTACACACTCTTATTCCTGGTGTGGGATTTTTATAATTGCCAAAAAAAAGTAATTCTATTTCATATAAAATCTATCGTATGCTCATCTCTATGAACCAGATAAGACTTATAAAAAAATTCATGAAATTATTGAGACATGAAAAGTAAGACAGACAAACAAATAGATTCATTTTATAATTTATGATATTACACTGGTGGAGTTAGAATGTTCCTTTTGAACAAAGAATACAGCAGATTTAACCACTTCCTAAATTTTATGTTACGCCACTGTCCAGATCGATATTTTAACAAATACACATATATATCCGCGTACGTATTTAATAAACACATAACTACATTACTTCGGAACTAGTATATATAGAAGTTCCAAACCGTCCCTTCCAAGTCCCATCATCAGTTGTTCTGGTGGAGGTTCTTAGCAAAAGTGATTCTGTCTATTAGTATTTGCAGTATTCATTTAAATTTTTGCCCGTCGACAGGTTCGTATTTTTTACTTTTAATAATAGAGTAGACGAATTTTGTAGCCTACACTGAAACACAATTTTTTTAAAACACGTTTAATTTTCGAGACGTTGCGAATGGTGAATGCTAAAAAATAACCCGTGAACATAATAACTAAGAATGGAATACTTGAGGCAACAATTATGTTTTTTTTTCCGGTCACAAATCGGTAAAGAACCGCATTATTTAGAAATTGTTACTTGAACAACTATTTGTTATCGTAAATGCGTATGGCGATTTTTCTTATATAACTTGTTTACGTATGCAGTTTGTGTTAGTTTCTTTTTTATTTTTGAAACGAGTAAACGCTTTTGTTTGTGTTAGAACGAAAAGAAATATTTTTTATATTATAATTTTTTTAATTTTAACCTGTGGAATATTAAAACGAGAAATATAAACCGATTGGCCTATCCGGTAGCCCCTATTGTATTTACTAATGCGGTTTATTTTTAATAATGCGGTTTATTGAGTTTTACATAACAAATGCAGCCTTCAATTCGTTCGAATTTTTGCACGTTTTTATAAGTTCAAACATTTTCTTATATATTTAATTGTATTGATGTTCTAATCATCTCCATATCCGCGTGTGAAGATTGAATATATTTTCTTGTGCAAAAATTATATGATAAAAATTATATAAATAACAAGCACAGTGTAAGTAAACAATAGGTAAGTGTCATTTATATCCTGGTTATATCATTATTAAAAAATAATAAATTTTAATCGTCATACAAAATAAACTTTATAATAGCACTTGTAAGATGGGAGGTAAGAAAATTGTTTAGAAGCATTATGTAAATCGTAGTTAATAACATTTATTGAGTGCTTTAAATATATTCGCGCGGCGGTTCTTAATCAGTCCCTGACATCTTACAAACTCGCAACTGCAAGGGTTGTGCGTATGCTGTTGATGAAAATAATAAGAAATATAAGTGTTTGTTGTGAAAATGAGAAAATCTGTAAATTTTTTATTACATGACGTTAAATAAACTTTAAGATTTTTTATTACATGACGCTACTCCGTAACAAACGAATTTACGTTTTAGAACTGTAATATATATAATTATGGAATTACTTAGTGTTACTAAAATTTGTGTATTAATTTAAGATAAAAATTTTAATACTTAAGAAATTGGTGTAAATTTTAACATCATTTAGAGTTATACAGTTTCCTACCCATTTAACTTCCATTCAATGCCACTGATTCTGTAAAGAAAAATCGTAGTATTTACGTACGTAATACACTTGAAATAGTATTATTACGTAGTATTTACGTACGTAATACATTGCGTAGTATTTACGTACGTAATACATTGTTTTACGTACGTAATACATCCCTTCCGCGTAAAATGTGTCGTATAGTTGTTAATTTACAGATTTGTGTTATTTTCACATATTGGAAATATCAAAATAATTAATACTTTCGGCGCAATAATGTCAATTATATTTACATTTATGTCACATAATAGCGCGTCTTGTACATTATCATAATTCAGTTATTTTTTTAAATACGATTTCTTGTTTCAAGATCAAATCCTGTTCATGAAAGATATGGGATAAGAAATAATTCAAATTTATATGCTGACTTGTGTTAGGTTAGGTTATGAACAATAACCTAAATGAAAAGGTTATGAACAATAATGGTAACTTTAATCTCGTTATTTCGATTGACAAAATACGCTTTAATAATATGTTCATATCTATTTATAATAAAAAATATGTGTATAATATGTTCATGAATTTTTACACTTTACGCACTTTGCATAACGACGACACAAAAGAGTTCACAAAAGTGGGATAAAAAAATTGGTGAAGTTGACCAATAAATATTTCAAAATATGATTCAATAAATATTTAAAAATAAACTTGAGTTGGAATATGTTTAAACGTAATCTATGTTTTATTATGTTTAAATTAATGATTTTAATAAATTTATCGTTTATTGTACGGTGATAAATGATCGTGATTATAGATTTGTTATGATCACAATACTTGACAAACAAAGGGCAAAGTATTATTATACAATTTATTATAACAAAATAAACTGATAAGGTCATATCTCTTCCATCTATTGATTTCATAAAATTTTATCATTTAATTTTGATAAACTGTTTGCATTATTTTGTTTCGTTAGATAAATTAAGCGTTAAATATTGTCACCAACACACGCTTAAAAATGTAATTGTTATGAACAGATAACACAATTAAAATCGTTTTCGTGATTTAATCTTTCCATTTACAATGTATCGAACTTAATTTCTATATTTAGTACACGTTATTTATTCAGAGTTTTGAATAATATTCAAAATTATCGCATTTAATTGCTTTTGACTTGCAATCATTTACGTTATTCTGAATATTAAAAAGGAAATAAGCATTGGAATATCTTTCAAATTGCTGTGATCGGCTTAATACTAAACTTGAGTACTACGTAGAGACTAACTACGCAGAGACTTTGTTGATAAAATGGTTTTATGTTTTGTTAAAAAAACAAACTGCAGCTTACGTATTTATTTAACCCTGTACAATGTAAAATCATTATAAACTACATGTGCATTGTATTCCGTTATCAAAGTACCATTTATAATATATTTCGTTATAAATTCCTTTTATATCATAAATACAACTATTATCTTTTTATTTTATTTTTAATCTTTAATTACGGTATTTTTTTTCCTATGATTTGTTGGTAGCGGGTAAATACCGTTTGAGAATCTGTTTATTTAAACATAATTATCAACGAGTTCTCATTATTTAGTGTTGATAAGATTCATAGCTAAACAGGGAAAATTGTCTTTAATAACTCGTGTATATATATATATATATATATATATATATATATATATATATATATATATAAATGACTTAGGATTTTTTTAAAACAAAAAATTATTTTCTCTATACCGTTTGAGATATTGTTTATTTTAAAGTAAACAGCTAATCTACTGTTTACTTTATTTATTATTATTACGTCTAACGTTATCTTTTCGATCAAGTTAATAGCAATAGTAAGAATATATCAACTTTTTTAACAATAGATTTAACAATTGACATAATTGTTAAAACTATGTAATATACAATTCATAAATTTCTTAAATATTTATATGACTTAACAAATTGATAACTTGCACAATCGTGGCTTAATGACGTCATATAGCATAAACATGTCATTGGAACAGCGAAAGATATTATATTTAGTATCTCAAAACAAATTACTTGTGAAAAATTATCAGTGTAATGCGTATAAACTTGTGATTGATCGATTTTCTTTCAGATTAGATTGAATTCCAAGATGCTGCGTTTCGTAGTCTGCATACTGATGGTGGCATCAGCGTTACCGTCAATATTAAGCGTACCCATTGAAGAAAGTTGTAAGTATATATAGTTGTAGTATATATAGTTGTAACTTTATATAGAAACGTAAAGTATGTATGAATTATATAAAACGTATTATTCTCTTCGCACTGTTTTGCTTTCATTGTTATATTATATATTTATTAATTAATTAATTTATTAATTTAACAACTTCAATGTAGAGTAAACACGGCGGACTTATTGCTACATAAGCAATTTCCAGGCAACCGTAACAGTGACTAAGAAATCGGTTGGTAGGCTGTGAGAGAATAAGGTGTATATACATGTTTTTCCTATTCTTTCTATTGTACATAAGCTTAAGTGGTGATTAGCATAACGATGAAAGATATCATGTCAGAGTTCTTTGTCGTGGTTTAAATAAATATTATCAAGTTAAATATAAGTCAAAGATTATGTTGCAAGAGTTTAACAGCTCCTTAACGAGATGTCTTATTGCACGCGAAGCAATATTTCTCAGCGCTCGCGTATTTAAGGGTGTTTAAAGACGTCGATATTGTTAATCACGTCACTTTATATAGACATGTCATTAGGACTCTGAAAGCGGTTCTCAGAAGATGAGCGAATTTTTCTCATGGTCAATACGACTATCTCTTCTATATACCTGCTTTCTTTCTCTATCTCTTCCATCATAGGTGGCATAGAGCGCTGTTTTTATCCCTATTATATGAATATAATGTATCCATTGAACATAATATCGGTGGATATTGATGACATATTGTTCATGATAATTTGCAGCATTAGCTGTGTCTTCTATACATTATTTAGCAACGTGTTATGACAGAATTAATTATATTATTTATAAGCTTTTAAGTATCGTAATTTTAATTTGGGCTTTTATTCAGAGCGGAATTTATGTGTCGGGTGGTTTGTACCGTGGCCGGAGTAAAATTTAATAACACCCAATTTTGACATCCATATTTTAAATATTAAGGATAGATTGAGGCAAATCAAATCGCCGTATGATTGATAGTAAATAAACAATTAATAGTTAAATGTAAAAACAAAAACAACTTTTATAAATCGTTCAGCGTCAACAAAAATGGGATTACAAAATTATTAAAATAGAAACAAAATAAACATAAAAGTGATCTCTTAGATACAAAAAAGTAAAAAAAGGGAAATATATAATTTAGCCATATTCCTGAATAAGATGAGAAAATTAAAAAACATTAATTAAAAAAAAACTGAAAAAAATTAAAAATAATGAGATAGATTGATAGTTAATATCTTCCATGAACCGCGTGGTTCTACGTAGATCATTTCTGACTCTTTCTTCCATCGATGAAATTCACCGTATCTTTGTCGGAAAATTCCTACCCTCCCCAATAAGTGAAACATAGTTTTCTTTTTATTTTCAGAAGGCATTTTCTTTATATCATATTACTGAACGTACTAATACATTGTCAACATTATTTTAAATTGTAGCAACACTTCTTACCTTGTATTATATTAATACAACGGTAAGAAAAATAGGAAATATTAAATATATATGTACACAACAAGTCTGTTAATCATATGTATATAAAATTATTTTTTTTTTTTAATTTTCATTAAGTTAGATGAAGTGAAAAACTACAGAACGCAGATAAGGATCTCATATTCCCTTCACAAAGCTTAACGTAGCCTTCTGCAGAACTACCTCTTGGTCCACGGCCCCAGTATTATAAGTTCTCTAAATCATAACTAAATTATCTTTTTTATTTCGCGTCTGTCAGTGGATTCATCATGAAAGCAGTCCTCACCGATATCGCCTTTTTCCAATCTTGGTGAAAGAATGAATTGTTTTGAACTTAATTGTTATATTTTTGTTTTTCTAAATAAGTAATAATGTGTTTCTAGAGTTCCTTGCCTCAAAAAGTAAAAAGGAAACTTTATAAGATCTTTCTAGTGTCTGTCCGTCCATCCGTCACAGCTGTTTTTCCCAGAAACCGCTTGACGTAGGGACATGCAATTTTGTACAGTAATAATATGTATTAATCTGCATATATCAAAATAACTAAAGCTCAAAAATATTTGTTTGGCAATTTTAAAGGAGAATTTCCCCCAAAACAGGTTTTCTGTTATATTTTTAGAGATATGCTGAAAAATGTGTCCAAAAATATGTTTCTCTCTTTATTTCTGAAACTACTCAACCTGAAATTATGAAAAAAGTAACGGTTTTTAAAAGCCCATGAAAAGGCTGTAGGAAAACCATGGGGATGATTTTGGATGTCATATTTTTTTAAAAAATTTGCAACATAATTTTACGCCTACGGAAGTCATAGTAAGTAAATACATTTATATTTTCCCCTGTTTTTAGCGTTAAAGATTTTCAAAGAAAACGGGCAACGTACAAACGTCGTACAAATTTGGCGTCGTAATATAAATTATTAACATACATATTTTACACTAGCTAGCTTTTTAAAAATATTCACATGCAAATTAAAGAACGGGCAAATAAAAGTCTTAAATTTGTTTAGTGCTATAAACGATATGAGCTATTATTTCCAAGGGCCCCACATTAGAAATACAAAAATATTTTTTCCCCAATTTTAAATTCAATATTGAAAAAGATATCCCAAAATATTTTGAAAAATACAGCATTACCTCTTATTTCCGAAAATACTGAGCCAAAAATCGTGAAGAGAACAGTGTTAGTAAAATTTGATTAAGAGGTTACAAGAAAACTGTAGGAGTTCTTATATTTTTTTATAAATATGCACTATTTTTAAATTATGTGTAAAATAAAGTAGGCCAGGTATTTACGTTGTGAAAAATTAATATATTTAAGTAATTTAATAGAAATACTATCTCAGACGTTTGCTTAGTGCCTAAATGTCTACGGAACCCCCGTAATGAACGTTTCATTTGTGTTTGGCAGTTTTTTTTTAAATTTAGCATTTATTAAATATATAATAAATCCTTTGCACCACGATGTTTAATTTGATATACATCTGAACTAATTACACCCAGATAACAAGATACTCTTCTGTGAAGATCACTAGTCTTCGGAGTAGAATATCTACTCTAAAAATCTGCACATCTTCGATAGTTATTTACTTTGATTAAACTTTTCTCACAGTTTCTTGCATTTTTTTTGGAGACCATGATTCCTGATAGTTGCATAACATTTGATTGAATTATCAATGCGAATCAATTTGAATATAGTTACATTGCATTTACTATAAATAATGGTTTATTTATAAGTATTATACGGTACTAACCGTAATACGGCTTTAATAATCCGAAGTTATGTATAATTCTAGATGTATGTTACGTGAAATATTTTTTGCATAAAAATTGTGAAAGAGTTGCAGAGATCGCTCATTAACCTATATTAATATTTGCCTATGTATGAAATTTAGAAATGAGTAATGAAGTGCTAATACTACATTTATAGAAGAAGAAGAAACACGGGAATCCTAACTCAAGTACATTTAAAATAATATTTTACCCCTTTAGAAATAGCATAAAGGTAATTGACCATATAAGACGGTTATATTCATTCTTCTCTTAATCTACATACTCAGAAAATTAAAAAGAGAAAAATAAAAGAGTTATCACATGAGAGATTATCGCCTTAGTTTGTCATGTATATTTCATCGCAATAACTAATAGCGACCATAACGAATTCGCCCTATGAAAAGTTTGAATAATGAGATGAACAATTTCAAAAATGCTCTACAATTACCAATCAGTTTTACAAAGCAATTCATCTTTTATCACATTCTAATACCGGTCAAACTCGCGGTCAAACAAATCTGATCATTTATTGCAAAGTGTTAATTCAATATACTTCAAACAAATAATGATGACGGTTGATTCATGACACTTCGTAGCGATTATTAAAAAGTTAATTACCTGGATCATTTCACGCAACTGCACGTGCATGTAAAACGTGGTATTTGTTTGATTCTTCAGCTAAACAGCTCATACGAGGAAAATACATAGTCAACGAAGGTCGAATGGCTCCGATGTATCATTTTAAAGTAATTAGAAGTATTATAAATAATACATATATTGGTTTCTTTTTTTAAAATAATGCTGGACATTATGAAACAGATTTTAATTCATGACTCAGATTTGCAAAAAGAAAATAAAATTGCCTTCCTTAGTTTCAGTGAGTCATGAAACGGACTAAACAAATTTCGTTACCATTCGCATTATCCGTGGAAAAGTTAATTTATATTTTTTATTACATCTTCTTAACGTTACTTTTGTATGCGGGGATTTATAAGTTTGATTGTTGCAATACAGTCTAATTCTCATTCTTCATCTAAATGACGTACAACAAAATAAAACTTGACCGACTTGTCAGTGGAACTAAATCAGTGGAGACACAGAAAAAATTATTATACGATAGCATCATTTTATTTTTCAGAAAAGATCTAACATTCCAATATACTATTTTTCAATATAGAACAAGTTTTTCATACGAAGTGCGGATAGTTTATATGTAACGTCTAAATGAGTATGGCTGTATGCCATATGTCTTGTTGTATATAGGGTATCAAAACGTGCAGAGTCGATTAGATTTAATATTGCCATCCAACTTGCTCGAAGGCGTTTTCTGTATTTATGTGGAAGACGAATTATGTGTAGCCGTCTATATCAATATTGATGTATCAAATTGTGTATCAAATTTACCATCTGTATTGCTCATAAACGAATCGACACGTAATCAATAGTTCAAATGACACATCTGCAATTCGATTTATTTTTATCAGTACAGAAACGAGTGCCTCTAAAACAGTTGGTTGCAAAACGCATCATGTCTACGTCTCAAAATAATTTGAGTCTTATGGATGTAAACTGATTTGCACTCGACTCGACTTTGTTTATGTGAAAGCCCATAAGGCATAGTCCTTAGAAATAATTTGTCAGGCTTAAGAACTTTTGGACTTTGATGAGGACATATAACGTTGTATTAGTATCGTATATTAGTCGTGTCAGTCCATAAATGGCAATCGTCAAGCAAATTCGATGAAGCATATTCTATATGTTTTTGAAAATGTATTTTTATTTTGTGATAGTTATCCCATTTTTAGTAAATTCCGTCAAAAGAAATGGGGCTACTGAGGTCACTCTTATGTGGGAAATTTTGGAACTATTACTCAAGTTTTGAGTTCTTTCTTCGGTCTGAAAAATAATGCACTTAATAGACCTTCAAACAGACTGCAGTCATTATACTACTTCCTCTGGTTATAACAACCCTAATATTTTTAACATAAATTATATATTCGTGATATACAGTCGTCACATATTTTTCCCGAAAAGAGAAATTAGCTAAAGTGAAAGCGAAACCACCGCAAACTTGACCAGATTTGTAATCGATATTGACCAGTATGATAAAATCTGTGCGTTGTTGACTTTATGTCTTCAATAAACTTTATGTCTTCTGTTGCAGTCCAGCTCTTTCAAGATGAAGTTTTCGAAGAGGACATCGAGCGTAATGCTGAGCGCAACGTGAACATAGTGTCTCGGGCCGCGTGGGGTGCGCGCCCCGCAACCGGTGTTGCCCGCATGAACACCCCCGTTCCATTCGTCGTAGTCCACCACTCCTTCCAGCCCGCCGCGTGCTTCACCCAAGCCAACTGTATGGCGGCTATGAGGACAATGCAAAACCATCATCAGCTAAATAACGGCTGGAACGATATTGGATATAGGTATGATTTTGTCAGTTATTTTGGAAAAATAAAGTGAATAATTAAATGATGAAAATTCTAAACATGTAGTGTTTTGAAATTACTTATTCTATATCTTTTAAAAACAGAATAGTTTGCTAAATGATCATAATTACATCATCTTTAGAAACTTTTGGAAAATACTTCCAACCAAAATTCAGGGAGATTTAACTTTTTGTCTGAATTTAAGATTTTATGAAAAATCATACCTCGCAATAATTAAATATAATCTGACTGGTATGTATTGGTTAGTTGAATGGTCAGTGTTCTTTTATTCTAGCTTTGGTATTGGTAGCGATGGTCAAGCTTATGAAGGCAGGGGCTGGACAGCTCAGGGAGCTCATGCGCCTGGATATAACGCCCGCAGCATCGGAATCGTCGTCATCGGAGACTGGAGAAGTGAGTTCTCTACTTTTATAACACTGTCAACTGTTTTTATTATTTCTAGGACATGAAAGCTATGAATGGATCAATGCCCTGCCATTGGATATCTAACCATATTTTTTATTACTTCATAAATCCTTATTTTAAGATAAGAAATGAAAAAAAACCATAAATATGAAAAATTTACAGGGATATAGAGGTTTAAATTCACATATTTAAATTGAAATTATGGCATGATATTTACCAATGTTTGAGTAGGAGTGAATGAACCATGGATACCCTTACTCTGTTTCTAATATTATATTTAGAAGTTCATTTTGAACCATTTTACGTATATCCTGGATGGCCATATTAGATTTTCATCTTCCGAGTCTAATCATCCTGATATTTAATTACATGCTGTTTGTACATTGTAATATTATTGTCATCATTTACAATATTGTTAAACATATATAACAATATTGCTTTTGACAAAAATACGTATACCGATTAAACATTTTTTTATAAGTAATAATGAAATGAAAAATAATTTGAATATGTCTGCAGCTCAAACACCATCGGTAGCCACCATGAATGCGTTGGGAAATCTGATCACATTGGGTGTGCAGCGTGGCTTCATCGCAGCTAACCACGTCATTGTGGGACACCGTCAGGTTACAGCCACCGAGTGCCCCGGCAACGCTCTCTGGAATGCCCTCAGGCGTTTCCCCCGTTTCAACCCTAACTATTAATTTTAAGATAAAATATGACTGAAATGTTGACCAATACTGACTGTAATCGCTATTGCTATGTACATAAATAAAAAATATATCTTTTATGCTAATGTTTTAATAAATTTAGCGTTAATTTGCTTTGGGAGAAATTTTAATAACATTTATTAAATATTTCATTAAAAAAAAAACAAAATTATTTTAACATCGTCAAATCTAACACTAGGAATAAAACATCAATGACAAGCGCCAATCCGAGAAGTGAAGTTCATATGGTTTCTATTTAGCTGTATTGTTTATACACCAAATTACAAATGACAATAAGACATACGAAAGCTATTGTAAAATTGGCAGCTTTGATTTGCAAAACGAAAATTGTAAAAGAAAATTCAAATTTCTGGAAAAGTACTTTATTCTTTGTGATAGAACAAACTTTGTAAACAAAACTTTGACATTAAAAAATTGTTTTTGATTTATGATTAAATTTATTACAAGACTATCTGCACCTATGGAAAATATTGTTAAACTAACTGAAATATTGGTACACGTAATACCATCCATTGTTATAATTAAACAAGGAAGTATTTTGTAAATAATTTGTATTCGAACGTTAAATTGCCATATTTAATTTTTAGTTGGTCGATTGCTATAAAGCGTAGCCTACCTATACCTTATTCCAGACCTAACAGTGATACTCTGAGTCTTTTATCAGATAGATAAGACTTAAGTTATTTGTCAATTGTTCGCCGGTGGCAGTTTGATAGTTTCATAAACGAGACTTTTATGTCATACTCTGCCGAAAGTTTGTGACATATCCAGAAATATTTCAGGCTTATATCTTCTCGAGTGCTTTATCGATGATGGTTATTACTCGATGAACATCGTCAATGGTGGAATGTTTATTGCTAAATTCAAATTGGAAATCCGGGACCGTTGGTTTACTAGGTTTCTTTGACATAATTATCTGTACTATATTGAAGCATTTTGGAACATGCTTTAATAAAAAACAAGCGTTAAATACTCGTAAATGTATTAGCATGAAATAGCTATAATTTCTTGTGCCGCTTCTGTTGGTGTTATTGGTTTTATTACTATTACTGATTGACACACTGGAGTTGGATCAAAAATTGTTGGATAATATGGAGATGGAAAACTGATACCTATTGTTGAATAAAGAGTTCTGCTTTCTCTTCATTCCTTTAGTACTCTTGATAGCCGGCACTTGAACTAAGGGCCGTTTGAATCTGCGAGTTGCCTTCCACGGCATAGTCTTTATCTGCTTTAGGACCCAGTCCACTCAGTTAAACGTCTATTCAATTCTGCTTCATCATTAATTAATATATTAATGAGATCACTTACAAGATTAAACATTCTTTTGTCGGCCAGAATTCTGGATCCATGCCAGACAAGTCTCGCTTTTGGCCTGTCTTTGATTAGATCTTTAATTTCGACGTGACAATTTATTTCTTTTTCTGGTTTATCTCTTAGGATGGACGTAGTCTTATTGTCTCCTAGGTTTAAATATTCCATGAATTTATGTACCTGTCGCTGTAAATAGTTTATAATGCAGAATCTTCCTTTAAAATTGGTCAGCTTGTCAAGATAATTTCTGAATAGCTCCCAATAAGTGTACTTATTGGTGAGGTTTTGTTTTGTTTTCTTTTTTAAGTATCGTTGTACTCAACGTCAACAGAACGAAAGTATGATCGGTAATTAGATCATCCACACCTTCTATTTTGATGCATTTGGATGCAATTCCATGTGAAGTAAAGAAGTCAATTAGATCAGGAATATTAAGGCTATCATATTGTAGTATGTGACGAATGGAAATAACATTTTATTTCATTAATAGCAGCTAATATTTCATTGCCTTTGCCAGGAGTAATGAGTCGAGATCCCCAAGTAGTAAGTTTGACATTGAAATGGTCTCTAAAATTAAATTTTGGACCAAGTTTTATGAATATGTTGACATACTGACTTTTCAAAATGTTGTGATGTGGTGGGCAACAGGCAGCATAAATACTTATGTTAGTTCCATCAAGGTGCATAGCAATAATGGTGGCTTGAATATGTGGCACTTTTATTTATTATTGCTTGAAATGTTATTTCCACACGGGCACGTTCACTGTGATGAGCAGTCCAGTAGGCGTTATATCCATTTATTTGAATGTGAATTTTGAGTAGGCTGAAAATTAATGCACACATAGTTGTAGAGCGCGAACGAAAAACCTTCAGAAGCGCTTCAGATGGCATGTGGAAGTAACGTTCACCCTCAATTCGCATGCGCAGGTTTGAGGTCGTTGAGTTCATCCAGTGTATGTATTTCGAGAAGCGAAAGCATGGAGACGTGTTATAGTGCTATGTCAATGCGAGTTAAATAGCGTGCTGTTATCAAATTTTTTACTGCTGGAAAAGTGACTCTTCCTGAGACTCATCATCATTTAAAGGCTTTTTATGGTGACGATGCTGTTGATAAGACTACTGTAAATCGATGGGTAATGAAATTGCATGGTAGCGATTCTGGAAAAGCAATAATTGTGAAAACACGCAGTGGAGATCTAATCACTGCTACAGACGATAATCGTAATAAATTTGTGGACGATTTGGCTCAAAATGACCGGCGAATCACACAGAAGCGTATCGCAAACCATATTAGAATAACTTAGGAACGTGTTGGCTTTATTATTGAATAATTGGATTACCGTAAAATATTTGCACTATAGGTACTACTCCGACTCACAGACGAGAAAAAACAGCGTCGATTGGAATGCTGCGAGCAACTCTTGCAGCGCTATCGTGACGAAGGAGACGACTTCTTTTTTAATATTATGACATTGGAAGAGTCATGAGTATCAAGAACTATCATTAGGATCCAGAAGAAAAAAGACAGAGCGCTGAATTTCGACATCCATCTTCTTCTCAGGCGAAAAATTCAAAACACTACCATCTGCAAAAGAACTTCTTTCGACTGTGTTTTGGGGCTTTCACCGAGTTTATGTGACCAATTTTACAGGGCGAAGAGTAACAGAAAGTTCTTCTTAGCAAACGCATATTCCAAAATATTTCTGATATCGAGTTAGTCATGTTAGAGGCAGTCTGACACAAATAATGTTGCAACATGACAACGCTTATAAACACACCTAGCGCGCTACTGGAGAGGCTTGAGAAACTTGAAGTTTGAACCGATCCCACACTCTATTCCCCGGTATTTCACGTTGTGATTTTAATTTTTTTCTCTACTCAAGAGAGACCCCGAGGGTAATCATTACATCTCAGTCGATGAGGTGAAGGCAGCTATTAAGTCCTGGATTTGAGAAAAGTGTTAAAAAATTTTTTTTCAGTGACGGAAGGAAGAACATTTTGAGAGAAAGAGTTAGCTTAATGGTGACTATGTTGAAAAATAAATGTAGGACTTTGAAACTTAAGAACTGTACATTACATTAAAGTACTTTTACCTGATCTCGCTTTTTTTGTTTTCTTCGCGCTTTATAAGCATGTGTGCATTACTTTTCAGCCTGCCCTCGTATGTTATCGGTTTTCAGCCTTTTTTTACATTAAAATCAATTTTTGAAGAGAAAGTAATCACTTATTTTCAGCTTATAAAAAAAATTTACTTATACCGTTGTGAGATATCGTTTCGGTCTTGATCAAAATATTTATATTTCAAGATTATTTCTTATTTGCTTTTGACTTCAGTGCAATATTTAAGTGTGTTGGATAGATAATCACTTGTGTTGGTTACTGTTGATTGTGTAGACCAATATCGACAAATAAGTTCATCATTATTTCATTACTACCCTTTTTAAGTTTATGGTTTCGATTAACACATAAATTGCATGATCAATGCACTGATCAATTCTTTTCGATTGGTATGAAAGATGTAATTCAAAATCGGAAACTGAATCGTAACATATACGGCGACCAGGAATAGATATCGGTTAAAGAAAGATGTTATTCCTGGACTGAAAAATAGTTAGTTGTCTTTAAAATAAAATTTAAAAGATGACTTTTTTTCAGAAAATTGAAAATAATATTTATAATTATTTATCATCTTTTTCGTGCATACGATACTTGCGCACATTTTTCAGCGCCCCTTGGTGGAATAACCCACGAACAGTTGCGATGACATCGCCACTGCGGGTAAACACCGCATTCCGGGCAAGTATTGGCTATGTTAAAAAGAGTTATGTGTAATATTTTATTGCACTCAATTAAAAAAGAGGTTTTATTTCAAATACACGACAATTATTTCATTTAAAGCGAACGAATAGGGTCTTTCTTTGTCCAACATTTGTTTCCGGACACCGTGTATATATATATATATATATATATACACACATATACATGCACACACACACATACACACACACACATGCACACATACACACATACGCGCGCACACACACACACACACACACATATATATACATATATATATATATATATATATATATATATATATATATATATATATACATTGCTTGTCGCTAGGTAGGATCTCGTATGAACACAAGTAGGGCGTCGATTTGAATTGTCAAACAACTAGCGATCAGCACGAACTCGTACCCAAGCGCTGTACAAGCGAACATTGCTATCTTGGTCACCAAGAAGCAAATTACAGGTTAACAAAATTCACCACACCACGCGCCGCAACGTTTTAGAAGCTACATA
This sequence comes from Druceiella hillmani, assembly GCA_039881145.1. Classification (NCBI taxonomy): domain Eukaryota; kingdom Metazoa; phylum Arthropoda; class Insecta; order Lepidoptera; family Hepialidae; genus Druceiella; species Druceiella hillmani. The sequence continues at coordinate 31,203,709 of JAYKKI010000009.1, read as the reverse complement.
GTATAAATTAATTACGTAGATTTTTTTATTTGTCATTCTTGCATATGAAAACCCTTATGTGATCTAAAAAAAATAAATGTCCTATTAGAATTCAGCACCTAAAATTACCTGCAATATATGTTTTTGAGCAAATATTTTTCAACAAGTCGGATGTCGTAAACTACAGAAAGCTGGATTTTACTTACTTGTGTTATTTAACTTCTTTATAATAACTGGCATAGTGTATAATAGTGTATTCTTTATAATAGCTGGCATAGTGTATAATAGTGTATTCTTTATAATTCTTTATAATAACTGGCATAGTGTATTCTTTATAATAACTGGCATAGTGTATAATAGTGTATTCTTTATAATTCTTTATAATAACTGGTATAGTGTATTCTTTATAATTCTTTATAATAACTGGCATAGTATATTCTTTATAATAACTGGCATAGTGTATAATAACTGGTATAGTGTATTCTTTATAATAACTGGCATAGTGTATAATAGTGTATTTTTTATAATAACTGGTATAGTGTATTCTTTATAATAACTGGCATAGTGTATAATAACTGGTATATATAATAACTGGTATATTTCTTTATAATAACTGGCATAGTGTATTCAATGATTAGGATAGTGTATTAATTACGGAGATAAACCAGAGTCGAGGTTCCTCCATATAAATAAAGAACATTTTAAGGAGAATCAAACTGAATATTAGCACTTATACTTTAATTCTCAAATTTTTCAAAGTTAACCGTTAAATTTACTAATACTTCTGAATTCTATTGATTCTTACGAAAATATTGATAAACATTTATTTCCAACAATAAGCGATTAAAAATTCTCCCAATATTTTGGATTTAATCGTATTTGCTATAATCATAATTTTAAAAAAAAATAAAGAACTTTTAATTATCCACGGACTAGCTTAACGGTGGTTTTACGCGAAACATAATTCGATATGCGCTTCATAATCATTGAGCGCGCTCCAACCTAGATGCCTCTGTGTAAGGAAATCTTCTTCAATTTTTATATCAAATTCACATTAATAATATACTTTTCTATAAAATAAAATGGTTTAATGCGGATATTGGCAAAGATCTGTGATCAATTTCGAAATCAAAATTTAATTTTGCATCCCGTCGTTAACCATTTCTCTGTAGGGTTTACTTTTGTACACGCATATACATATTTAAAAAAACAATTTTTTGGCCTATGTTTATTAAAAAAACCTAAATAAAAATTGAGTTATTCATTATTTTGCTAATATTTTATAAGTACCAAAGAAACCAATTATTTTGGAATTTCGGGTGTGCACTTGTTAATAAAAACATTATGACGACTTAAATCTTGTAGACAAATAAGGTTAAATATTCATATATCAAGAGTTCAAATAATTAAAAAAAGAAAAAATAATAGTAGATAGAAAAAATATTCGGTCGTGTAGTATATTAGTCCAATTATATTTCAGATGTCATGACCAATACGGAATTGGATAAGGAAAAATCTGATGTACACAATACTACCAATAAATTAAAGTATGTCTTCATACAAAATATTGTACGGAACTAAGTGTTAATAATTTGTTATTGCTCAAATGAGTTTAGTGTACATTAAAACGATGAAAAATATCAATAATATTAAAAAAAAACGAGTGTGCTTTAGACCACACGACTGAAGTAAAATTTCAAATTCACAAAATATGAACTTCAAAATGAATTTACAATTTTATTCACTTTAAACGTAGAATATTTAATGTATTGAACAAAATAATAATTTATAAATTTGTTCAAGAACGAAATGAAATTACGAAATAATTAAAAAATCACCGTTCGCGTAACGCTAGCAAACTCGCATATATATATATATATATATATATATATATATTTCATGCACTGGCTATGAGAGGAAGAGAGAAAAAAAATATGCGCGCGCACTGCTCTCCCTTGCTCCTACAGTATGATACAGACAATAGGCTTGCACTGTGTCTTAGATATAAGAAACATAACTGGCTATGAGAGAAAGAGAGGAAGAAAATGTGTGCTCGCACCTCTCTCTCTTGTCCCTACAGTAATATACGAAACGTAACTCTCTCTCTTTCTGTCTTCACTAACTTATATCTCCCTCTCAACTTCCGTTCGCCTCGCCCGATCACACTTTTCTTAACGCTCTCGTCACGCATTCACCAGCTTACTCCCCAAGTCAAGCATGCGTAAAGAAGTTTTACTTCAAAAATAATAGTCTTAAATAAAAACAAATTTGATTAACAAATTGTAACTTTACAGGTGATGGAACAATTAGCAAACGAGGACAAAAAGTACACCTCTTTTGGGAATAAAGATAAAGGCGAGTTAATAACGAAATCTGCATGAATCAAAATGACTATCAATGAAATTGCGTTAGAATATGTGAAAGGTTATAGTACGTAGGCCAAAAAAATACCCGTCGACGCGGTGGCAAAAGAAATAAATGGACTATAACTATGAAGTACATGAACGGTTTGACCCTGACTGGAACGCAATGTTAAAGTAGCATTATTGTTTGATGTAACAAGTGCTACAATAATATTACTACTATTTGAAACATTCATATGGATTGCGGGTTTTGCCATAGAGGTATCAACCGCCTCACCGACGTACGTTGATCTCACTGAAGACGCCATTGATAATAATGTATATGGGTACAGTGTCAACGGTTCAGAGGGAAGGGGGAATTAGCGGGGGAGTAAAAATGATAGTCGCCTGTTTCACCTCCGATTGTTATATTTGCAAGTGCATGAATGAGACAAAAAATGACCCAAGAATGAGTTGTATTTTCATATTTTGGATGGTGAATTTATATTACAAGTATCATTTTTGATGAATACAGTGAAAATTGTATTGGCTTAGAGTGGAAAATCCAATAGAAATAAAGGGAAGTTCGTGGCTCCATGAGTTTAGTCAATTTTATTCTTTAATGCTCGTCACTTATTGATTGTGGCTAACTAACTGTACCATCTAATATAGCAACTTCAATATCTTGTCTGTACTTATATTTTTAATACATTTTGTCATCAGTTTTATTGTTATTTTTAAGCGTAATATTTCTTGATACTTATTAAATTACTACCTTCACCGTCAAAAAAGAAAAGCCAATATTTTATTTGCGATTGTCCTTTTTTGGTTGTTTCTTATTTTACAAAAAGTTAAAACGGAATGATGCATGAATCGCGATGATAGATTACACAGATTTACATTTCTCGTAATTATCATGTATAATAATAATAGCAAGTTTTTTTTTCATTCATCTTGAAAATAGCAGGCCAAATAAATTATAATTTTTTTATTTGACTTTTTACATAGAAATAATTTGTTTTCCAATTAAAAATATTTCCAATTCCAACATTTTTTTAATTATTATTAAATTTATACGTTTTATTATCATAAATTGAACCTCCGTATTATAAAGACAAGTTCATTTATCAGTACAGTCCTATAGTATATGAACAGAAAAATTCTAATAGGGACTCTGCGGTTGCGTCGCGTCGTATTGTTTTGATGTGCTGCACGGCGTACGATGTATTGTATATACTTATACATTGCTCAATATTTAACTTGGCGTTGAAATAGTATGAGATGCGAGAAAATTTCATTGATTGGATTCGTCTTACCTTACACTCAGGAACCCAAGTGAAATCATATTGCTGCACCAGTTCTACAATAGTTTACATATATATGTATATATATATATATATATATATATATATATATATATATATACATATATATATAACGTTGTTTTTTAATTTCTCATTTATTATTAACACAAAATTAATTGATTTTGAAATAATTCATTAAACTAATTATTGGATAATATAGAGTGTAGATTTGCCGAGTGTATTGTGTCAAATTAGTCTATAGTTTGCATTCAATAGTTAGCATGAGATGATAAATCGCATAGAGTGTTATTATTTGTTCTGTGATAAATCGTATGCAGTACACTTTATGTACTATGGTAACAGTACATGATTAATTTGTTTTGTTCTGTGAGGCAGTACTAAATAACGTAATTAGAGAACTTACAAAGACAAATGTGGCTTATGTAGTTTTATAACGTGGCTAATAGAGAAAGCCTCATTTTCCAAACGTTTGCAAACGTCTTCGTTCTGGTTAAACTGGCCAGAGTCAAACCCATAAAATGTGACAAAATGAAAAGCGCTTACGGCCGCTTTCTATTTAATGTCTGAATAGGTAGAAGTATTGTCTCCATCTATTCGGACAAATGAAGTACGGTACGGTGGGAAAATTTTCCCATAATTACTCCCCACAGAAATCCATTTGGGGAAAAAACAGCTTGCTGTTTAAAAATTTAATGGTGAAGATAATTAAGAAAATAGACATTATTTGATGATGATTGATGGTTTATAGACTTCAAAATATAGCTTAATGATCGTAAATTTGTTTAAAGTTAATAGTGGCTTTGAAAATGGCTCTTCAAATATTTATTATAAGTGTTATTTTATGTGCCTGTGTCATACTAATCTCACAACACTTTGTGGCTTCATTGTTCATCATTTTAAAATATAATATTAAAAAAACGCTTAAATGTGTGAAATGGTAAATTTAATTAAAATTTTAATTATAGATTTTGTTCTGCTACCCCTATGTGTACAATATTTAATAAATAATTTTAATAGACATTAATTGAGATTCCCAAGGGAAGCACATATTATGATTCAATAATTTCATACACCCAGATTTAAAGTTATAGAAAAGCAGGTAGACTGACTAATGGACAGACAGAGGTAATAAAATTATAAGGATCGTTTCACAATGGCACTCTAAAGAACCTTTAGGTCCTTCCTCTAGTAATAAATACTTGTAATAAGAAGCTCATTAAATGACGTATAGCGAACTGTTAAAACATTTTATATAAATCTAAGGGTCTTTATACGTCTCATTTATACTAATATATAGAAATACGAATAAATGTTTTTTTTCCTTCACTTTTCTGTAAATAAACGTTAGTTTAAAAAGAAAGCCGAAATGATTTTAGGGAACATTTTAAAAGCATGTTTTTTGTTTTTCCAAAAATGTTCTATATTAGGTTGGAATTTGACAAAATGGTAAATTTTTCCAGCAATTTTTTGAATGTAATAGTGAATCAAAGATATTTAATAAGGTATTCAAAGAGCGCGGAGTTCTATTCAGTTAGTAATTGTTTTTGGTAGGTAAAGAAAATGTAAAATATGGAAAATTGATAAAGAGAACATAGCGTGCTCCTTTTGGATGAATTCTGTTTAGAGAAAAAGATGAGCGGAGCAATCCTTGTGCAATATTTGCACACGGATTGGTGCAGCTGTGGTCGTCTATGAAACAACAAAGCATTATTTATAAAGACTCAAGGAAGGAAATTTATTTTTAATCCAGAACAACTACCTTATTTAAACGTAGAATAAAAATGTTTAACAAAATTTTGGAATTTACATTAAATAACCACCGTTAAGAAACGTACTGAAAAGTATGAAATAATGAAAATGCGAGTATTTAATTGGAATTTTTGCAGTACAATATCGTTTCCGAACATAATTAAATTTTCAAAATGCTGCTACTGATACAGATTTATGGCATCGGTGCCAAGTTCACGCTTCCTTTTCTCTCTCTATATGCCCATCTACGTACAAAGAAGAGAGCTACATTTCATCTGGCATCGATTCTAAAAATCTCTAACAGTAGCAGTATTTTGTAAATTTATTTATATTCATAAACGATATTATAATGCAAAAGTACCAGTGTGTAATTTAATTATTTTATCCTGTTTTTTATTTCAAGCCTGTTCAATTTGATTGTTAAACAGTTTTCTTTTTTTCTTTTTGCTGTCTGTGATGTCCTATGTTACTGAGAGTGTTAGGAATTTAAGAAGGATTCAATAATCTCTCATTTATTGAAATCAAAATATACGGTGTTTAATGAACCTAAACGTACCAGTATATAAATGCTTGCCTACATATACACACATATATAAATACTTTATGTCTTAAGGCTTTGTATATGTATCTATATATATTTACTTATCCCCTACCAATATTCTATTTGCTTTATGTATTTTTATATACTTTTATATATTTACTTACGTATATACTTTTCTACTTATATGTTGGTTGCTTCATATCTCTATTGGCACCGATATACTTTCCTATTAGGAAGTAACAAAGTATACTTCCTTACTTACGTAAAACAAGTCACGAAATTTCAAATGATATGAATTTATTCTTAATCACTGAAGTGGTACTGTCAACACCTTTTGACTCCACAATTGTATTCTGATTTTGCTTAAGACTTTGAGTTTTTATAGATACGTAACAAAATCAAATGTTCTTGTGGGTAAAAAAATCGCAATTCCAAGAACAACCGCTTGTCTCCATAGAGGATCTCATAATTTATAGAACACATCTATTTCCCAGTCTTATTAGGGATGTGTTCAAGTTCTCTTCAGAACAAGTGCCAAGTCCAATTCCACTTGCAACGTTTTATTCGATGATATATCACACCGTGCACCATTCTAATAAGTTTTCGTTAGATATTTTCACGAACCAGAATGTTCGAAGCAATTTTAAGCACAGAATAGCAATTCTAGGGTAGAAATCCAATATTAATTTTAGCTTTTCACACCTATAGGGTACTACCTCTTTGACATTGCATATTTTTAGTTTTCACACTCTGTTTTACTCGGATTTTGTAATCGGATTTTGTTGTCGGATTTATAAATGATAAGTAGGTGAAACTACAGTGCAGTCAGTAACTGAAATAAATCCGAAGTGAGTTTGACTGAAAAAGTGAATGTCTGCAAACCGGCCCCATCTTAGCCTCCGCCATATAATCTCTGATCTGCTAAAAACGCCTTGTCGCGTGAGTTACGTCTAGTTGCCAACAAGTTGCTTATGGATGCAGAGGAAGCGAAAATTATTTTTTCACTAAATCAACATCACGAGAAAGGATAGCTGAAATTAAATTGTACCAGTCCATGTTCTTTGATGTAGCAGTCAATAGACGAAGCTGTAATGGGCTCATTACCTGCTAATCTTAGCAACATGTGATTAAAGAAAGCCAAATCAGAATTTAGAAAGTAGTTGAACCAAATATGTATATATATATATATATATATATATATATAATATGTATATATATATATATATATATATATATATATATATATATGTATATATATATATAATACGTTAGTTATCTAATACATGCAAGAATGTAATAAACATTCTCTATACAATAGACATCCCTGCAATATATGCAAATTCCTACTTCAGTACTTTATCTGCACTTAGCCTCGTGTGGCTACTGACGATGAAGTTGAACAATTACTTGTTTAATTTATAGTAGTAGCTTACCGTTGAGTAAATTCTTAGCCGGAAGTAAGTCACAGCTCAAGACTTTAGTTCGTAGTCAGGCATAAAATAGCAACAGGCCTTTGATGTTACCATGACGTCAGAGTCTTATCTCATCTATATATGAGCCTGAGGTAACCCTTTTGTAGCCCAAAATCTTAAACCATTGATAACGAAAAGCAACACTTTTGGCACTATGAAATAATAAACATAACCCCAAAATTTTTCACTCGCTTCATGCGTGGTAGTCGGCAGCTAACAGAACGAATGTACGTCTTCGAATATATTGCATGTGTAATGAGAGAATATATTTTTATATCACATACCGGTTTGGTTTTCAGACTCCACTTTTCAGAACCTTTTTCCAACTTGATATTCAGAAAAGTATGTTAGGTATAAATTTTTTATTTCTATAAGTGCAATTTTTGATAAAACCAATTAAACTCTTAAGTACGGGTAAAACTTGCTCTACTACGGTTCTATACACACTTAGGTATGTACAAAAATATTTAAGAGTATTTATTAATTCTGTTAAAATATTTACAAATATTAGTATTATCTTTCATCTTACCAATATATTGCCTGATCTGTCTTTCACATGTGTAAAAATATCATGAATACCTCAAATGGTATGAAATTTGGTTTATCGTTATAGTTTAAAATATCTGGCAAACTCAAAATAAACTTTTATTAACGTCGTTTTTTTCCCCTTGTTTTAGCGTTAGCACTTTCGAATATATACAGGGGATAAATAAAACTCTGAAAAGGAATAATATTGACACCGACATAAGTTGCTCTTTCAATTGATAGTCTATACGATGCCTGAAATGAAAAAAAAGAACCGTGTCCTAGTTTGAATTATGGTGAGTTCGCCAATGAATTATAAACTGATTGATAGGTGCTTAGGATAATATTGACGGAAAAATAGTTTTGCAAACACTTAATTTAAAGGGTATTGACAATAGCAAAGACACAGTCTCAACTATTGGCAACTTCGATATTGACCTCCTATTTCGATACTGACCAAGAAACCTATCCCGTTTACCATGTTGTTGAAAGAATCAACCTAACCTACGATGGTATAATAGGCAACAATTTATTAAATCACTATCAATGGCAAATCAATTATAATCACAATACTTTCTGTCTAGATAAAAATATACTGAAGCTTAATTTTTCTGATCCAATGATCCAATAATAATATCCCTGCTTGATCTGAAATCATTATCAAATAATCCATGAAAAATTCTGAATTAAAAGAAGGAATCATCCTTGATCAGCATAAATACAAAAATCTGTTAATTACAAATTGTATAGTAAAAGAAAAAAATAACAAGAGAATTACCTGCATAGTCGTAAACATACCTGTTAAATTAAATTCAAATATCCAATTCACTCTACATAATATCGACCATGACTCCCTACCTCTCTATGATGCCCTATCTTATCCCGAACAAACCTGTATTGACAGAACTCAAGACTTCCTTAACCTTTTACGACGTCCTAAATCACGAAGAGAAGACCTTTTATGACGTATGCTCGAAATATTCAGATAACTTTCATCTATCTACCGACCAACTTACCTCAACAGATGCAATACATCATGAAATTAGAACTACCACAAGATTCGTGCAAACTACTTTCAGTGTACCGCAAGGGCACCTTGCCTCTAAAACGTTCCGTCTACATTCCAAAGGCTTATGAATTCCGTTCTTACTGGTCTCCAAGGCGTTGTTTCGTATATTTAGATGATATCGTCATACATTCTCAATAAATCTCTCTCTACAATCTTTCAAAAACTACGAAAATTGAATCTGAAAATTCAACCAGACAATGTGAATTCCTGCGAAAATAAGTCTGCTACTTAGGCACACTATTACCGAACACGGTGTAAAATCAGATCCTAATAAAATAAAATAAGTCCAGAATTTTCCTATTCCAAAATGCCCAAAAGATATTAAATCCTTCCTAGGCTTAATATCCAACTATCGTCATTTCATTCTAGAATTCTCTAAGATTTTAAAACTTCATCACTCATAAAGAAAGATACACCCTTCAATTGTAATGAACAGCAATTAGCCTTTGAGCAATTAAAAAAAAGCTGATAACCGCTCCTGTCCTTATTTACCCTGATTTCACCAAATTTTTCATACTCACCTGCAACTCTTCTAATTTTACAATTTCAGCTATCTTGTCACAAGATTAAATTGGCAAAGATTATTATATCGCGTATACATCCAGAACACTTAATAAAAGTGAAATTTAGTTGAGCGTGACTGAAAAGGAACTGAAAAGGATTTGGCCCTAAACCATTCATCCCCAATTCCATTTACGACCCTGTTGTATATGTTACTTATCTGGACTAAATAAAAATGTTCCAACATCGTGTCAAATTTTCTAGGGAAAAAGCTCTGGAAAATGTCATAAAATCTAAAGAATCATCTAAAATATACTATGACTCACACACATGTCCTACTAAATACGAAATTGGAGATTATGTTTATGTCAAAAATCATTTTTGATTACGTAAGGCTCTTTCACCAATTTGGAAAGGACCATACAAAATTATCAAAATTAATGGTAGAAACACCCTAACTTTACTTATTAATAGACGCTACATTACTCATTACTACAATGAACTTAAACTCGCTCATAAAAGTATTTATTAATGTTAGAAATATATAAGTAAGCATATACTTTTAATTAATTTCCTTATTTAATTACAGTATTTTATCATATTTAGTATTTTATCATCGGCACAGAATATATTCATCCAACCCGCTGCAAACAATCCCGGTATATATTTTGGTCCCTTGGAATCCCTAAAATTAATTGACAGATATTTAAGTGTAGTAATGCCAATAGATATTTCATTTATTAAACCACATTTAGAAAATATATACAGCATTATGGAAACATCCAAGTACTTATGTAAACAAACTAATTCTTGCAGTGAAGTTGAATGTCATAACATGTTTCAACCCTTATCAACGTGCTTCTACGATGTAGTCAGAGATTTCGACTTATTCTTTCATTTGATTTCAAAATATTCAAAAAGATCAGCATAGTTTGGTGGTGTCGGTACCATCTTCAAACACTTATTCGGAACTATGGATCAAAATGATGCTATAAGATACAGCGATGCTATTCAAATTATTGAAAAGGATCAGAATCACTTGTAAATTTAAAGAAAGATGATATACTCAATACACCATCAACCCTTTCATCCCCTAAGGATGTAATTAAAGAAATAAATATTATCAACAAATTTTGAACAGCGCTGTTGAAAATCTAACTTTATATTTTAAAAATTTAACCATCTTATCAGACAATCTACTTTGAAGATCTAAAATATATCTTAATTGTTACGTATATTAGAAAATATTTAATTAACACTTTCATTTAAGTCGGAAGACACAATTAATGCTGTCATGTTCAGCAAGTCAAATATATTACATTCTTCAATTATAACTCCAAAACAACTTTTTGTAGAATTAGTAGATAATTAAATATCCAGCTCTAATGAACTACCTGTTCCGTTAGTTTTCGATAATGTAAATATTATTAGAAATATATCCGAAGTTGTATGTTATTATGAAAATTATAAAATAGTTTTTGTTTTATAAACTCCATTTGTAAACCCGAAAGAATATAATTTGTATCAAACTGTACCTTTTCTCTTGCTCTTATGGGTGAAAATGAAAATTCATACTCTACTATTGTTCCATCTGTTAAATACTTAGGCATAACTAGAGATAAGTACTATTATTGTAAGTTAAATGATTTGAAATATTGTAAGATTATATACAATCAATTTTACATTTGCGAAATATCTGATGCATACTCGAGCTGAGCCGCTCCAATTTGAAACTGAAATTATTTCTAAAACACTTACTTCAATATCATATCAATGTGAGACTAGATTTATAAAAGGTAATTTAGAAATTTGGCAAAAGTTACGTAATAATGGATAATTGTCATCAGCCAAAAGTCAAAGTTATCTATAGATTGTTACAAGACAAATACATTTGAATTCAAAATAGTAAACACGGGTATATTAAAATTACCACTTGATTGCGTATCCTACTGTAAAGATATGAAGCTTAGTCCGAAACGTAACATGCACTTAAAATTGCAACCTGTAAATTCAGACTTCGAGCTAATAAATGACTCATGTTGCAATATTGAGAAATTTAATAACATAAAAGATAACCTTCCAGCGTTAAATTTAAGAAATATTGATATGGATTCTATGTTATTTAATCATGGTAAACACATCGATTAGATAGTTACGAGGTTAAACGATATCATAGATAAACCTCATATTGTACTTTATGAGAACTATTATACTTACAAAATAATTGTAATTATAATTTTTTATTTTTCTTATCTTATTTGTAAATTTTATAAATCTGGAAATTATCTTCGAATTTTCAATATCATTATTCATAAAAGATACCGAATAGTTAAAATATCAGTTGAACCTTCAGATTTCGTTACAGAATCTCCTCCGCTTCTTGGATCAGAATTATTTCCCTTATATAAACTTTACACTTTCGTGTAAGTTTAGTATCATCCGGGGGGTTGTTATATATTCTATACGTATGGGATTTACCTTACGCTTATCTTACGTTGCATTTCTGGCTAACAACAACTGGACTTCACCAAGTCAGCGCTTCAAGCAGTTCTCAAGATTTTATTCACAGTATCTGCACACTAGTGCTTGACCAGTGAAATATAATTCTCAATAACAACGGTTAGTTGGCTTCCTTCCCACAGCCAGTCCACCCGACAGTACAGTTCATCACGCGCCTCTGATCCGATGACACTTACCGGATTCTGAATTGTTAGTTAATTAATTAAAAAAAATAAAAGAATTCTAACTCAATAAAATAATTCTTTATTAGAAGGTAAATTTTAGAGAAATAAATGAAAAAAACTTGATGAATGTTTGGTCACATGTGTTCAATTTATCTTCATGTGAAATAGTTGCATTACTAAAAATATACCGCTTAACAAAGGTCTATTTTTTCTTTGTATTACCAAGAGTTTTAAATGACTTACGTTATATATATTAAAGTTATAAGCCCAAGTTATTTGACTTAAAAGGCAATCCACGACAACTAATTTAGTTACACGAAAACAAAAAAATTAATTCCATATATATACACTTGTTTACAAAAACGTTCACCCTTATTAGTCAACATTCATAATTGTTACTTATAAATCAAGGCTTGCGATCATTAGCGACCAAACGTCAAGTTGTGTGGCTTAGTAGAATTCTGGTCGGTTTTTAAATTATTGGTTGAAAATTAACACGGACATTTGATGAAGAAATTTCTATATCTGTTTGACTTGTGTCAGGTGGCAGGTTGATATAGGCCAGTGACTTTAGAGATGTAAAAAATATTGGTATTTTTAACAACCTTTCTTTAACTTTATCGCTACACCACTTGTGATGGATACAAGGCTGCAACAAAGTTACTGGAATATTCTTGTTGTGAAGCTCTCGAACATTCGAGAATGGCCAAATGTGCGTATAAAACAAGGTTGAGTCGACCAATAGTCTGAGTGTGGAATAAATATTTATTGAGAAAACAACGCTGAACGTGGGCCCCCAAGTTTATTGTTACGTGTAAGTGTAAGCTGTAAGTCAAGGGTTTATTTGTTTATTATTGTAGTTATTTTGTTCTGGTGTGCAGTAAACAGTTGTCATCATCTCATCTCAAGTTGTTTTAAGTGAAATATGGTTTCGAAGAAAAGAAAAATGACGGAAGAACATCGAATTAATTGTGAACGTTGCGAATCGACGATTTAATCAAAAACAACAATAATCAATTTTAGTGAATTGTTTATTACGTTACACGAGAAAAACTATAACAAGGAGTCTAGGAATACTATTATTACGGAATATAAGAAAAAATGAAACAGCAAACCCATTTTTTCAAAAAGACTGACACTAATAATAAATGCAGTATTCCCGCTTCGTACGAAGTACCGCTGGAAATTGTAAAATAGAAAAAACCTTTTGGTGTTTTGTGTGTTTTGGTTTATGGTGTTTATTAAGAATTGTGCAATCAAAATAGCAGAATAATTCAATGAAACGAAAATTGTCGAAAAATTCGAAATAAATTCGTATCGCATCAAAAGGTTGCAAGACGTGTAGACTAAATTAATCAATATGTATCCAAAAGATTGCATGACACGACTGAAGATTGTTAATATGTTTCTTTCTACCTGGAAAACATTAATCTATCCGACATCAGCTAAATTGTAATTTTTGTTTGAACTGTTCAAGAGGTAGAGAAGATGCTTAATCTTATTCTTCTCCATCGTACAATCAAGGATTCGGATATTTTTGGTGGTATTAGGATATCCAGGATTCGATAAATGTTCCTGTATTATCACTGATGGAGCCAGAGCTATGATAGGAACTAAAATTCACAGGACCCTTGAAACAAAACAATATCTGTCCTGTGATACACCGCATTATTCAAAAGAGACCCTATGTGGAAAATCCTCACGGCAAATGAATGTCATGAAAGTGGTTGTTAAAATAATTAATATTATAACGAGTGAATTATGTGATTTGCAATCAGATCCTTTTTACTAGGGAAGAACCGAAATAAGTATGGACTTTTTAAGTTACGTTTTTAGAGAACGTTACCCCAACTTGCTCAGTGCTGGGAAGCACGTATCTATGCGAAAGCAGCTTTTCGAACGTTATAAGAGCAGCTTTTAAAACGTGAATATTATAAGGGGTAAATTTGAGTACAAGCGTTCCCTGTCTGATAAGTCAGTTGCTTCGTTTGTCAACAATATATATTAATGATAATATTGATACACTGGTTAGGGAAAAACAAATCCCCAAATTGCTCACTATTTTTTTTGTATATTTCTTTTGGTTTCAATAAAGAAAAATAATTGAACAAATAAACACATTTTTGTACCTATCATAAGTCACTGATAAAGTTGCATACGAAGTATTTTATGATGCGGCCCTCATAACTGCAATTTCATTTATAGCGGCCTTTGGGCCACTCGAGGTTAGATCTTGCGCCACTCGAAGACCTGTTCTAGCACACTGAAATTCAGGCACCTCTATAAAAGTACCTGTGATGCTTATACTTCGCAAAGAAATCGAATGTTGTATAATATTGTCATGAAGAGGAGACCCCATTAATTAATATTATAATTGGTAAAAGTTTACATTGACTTTAACAACGCAACTTAAATTTTCACGTCTTGTTGGTTGCTACGGATTACACACGTACAAATATATATATGACATTCATAATTTTTAACTTACTCACCAGAAGCTTTTTCCCTTATTATTCACTTAGTTTTTTATTAAAATTCATATAAGTATTTATTATAATACATCTCATAACATAACTTTTAAAAACAATCACTTACTTATTTGACGCAAATGAAGGAGAAAAGTACACATCTTTATTTGGAAATTAAATATATATTTCTAATTGATGATTACATGAATACACGAGTTTGTCTTTATAAAGACTTTTAGAAGATCAAAGAATAAACGAAAGAATACAATAAACTTTATTGACAGATTTTACACATTGCTTTTAACGGATGGTTGAGAGATTAAAATTTCTCTCTGTCCAAAACAGGAAAACAGTGTGTGATACTTGTAACTTATTAAGATTATTTATTTGGTTACAAGTTTTATTTTATTCTTAAATTATATCGACACTAACAAAGAGGATTATTGTAACTCACTCTTTGGTGGTTTTGAGTAACAATTATATTCTTGTTCAAATATTGTGATATGTTTAATAATTTTGTATAATAGTTTGTAGTTGTCAAAGTAATAAAATATTATAACTTTACGTTAAAACTAGGAAGAATTTATGTATATTTGTATGATATTTCTGTAGAAAGAAATCCTAACTCATATTTGATTTGATCAGGGAACGACGTTACAACTAAGAAACGTTTTACAACTAAGACTTACGTTTTACAACTAAGAAGCAAAATATAGTGAAGCTAATAGTTATTGGAAGCTAATAGTTAAATACAATAGATATCGTATAATTAATCTTATTTTGTGCAGTTTGGAAGAAGTCTTGGTTTTATTTATTATAAATAATTCAAACCAAGTTTTTTGACCTACTATTATAACGTGTGTAATATTGAGAAGTTACTAAACGATACCCAAATATTTACGTTAAGATACAATCGATTTGCATTATACATGGGCTGTATTTAAAAAGCTCGGCTTATTCTTCGTTGCCTATATTGCAAGTTCCAGGCGCTCAGAGACGATCGAGGGTTAACTTTTTCGTACAACGAACTTTAAAAACGTGGCCTTTTTTCATCACATCAAAATTTGCATCAAGTATTATCGAAATATTACTGAGAATTTGTAACATATTAGCTTGCTTTCTTGCTGAGCAGGAACATTTAAGTTTAGGATTTTACCTACGCGAAACTTTAAGTGGCTTAATAATATAGTGTTATCCAAAATGTGTTGATCTCATGCGACAAAAG
Organism: Druceiella hillmani; assembly: GCA_039881145.1. NCBI lineage: Eukaryota > Metazoa > Arthropoda > Insecta > Lepidoptera > Hepialidae > Druceiella > Druceiella hillmani. Next base: position 31,187,829 of record JAYKKI010000009.1, on the reverse strand, counting down.
CTCTAATAGTCCTCAGCGTGTGATCCACATGAGCTTTGGAACGTTGGAAACCTTAAAATTGACAAAGACGGAGATATCAATTCTACATGGTTATAGTGACATTAAAAATATGATTCTTACATATGGATGTATATAGCACGGTGATCTTAGGTATTTTTTTATTAGTTTCATCAAAAAGATTTTCATCAAAAGTGGTAGGGAGAATTTGAAAATCAGGAAGATTGTTTTAGGGAAAATGATTGTGGCTGAGCATGAACCATATTTGAGTCTACATATCTTTACGTAAGTATATATGTTCTTATATAAAATATGTATCTTCTTACACTTTCAAAGACCTGTCCAAATTGAACGGAGTATCCGTTTGTTCCCGAGCTTATTTTGTTTCAAGTTACTTAAACAGTTTGTACATAGCAGTATATTTTAGGATGTATGTTGTAAAGTCACATGTTTCTAGGGAAGTAAAACCTTAAAGTTAATAATATCTTTAATCTTTGGCAAAATAGGTAAAGCAGTTTTAGAAACATATTGAAACGCGAAGTAAGAAATGTGACCATTACGTTATCGGTCCTATGCTGTGGTTAAACTGTTTATCAGCTCAAGATTAAGATTAGAAAATTTCACTTTGGTGAAAGTTTTGTTTAATGAGTTTTTCACAAGATTGTTGAATATATATTGCAATTTATAGTCTTTATATGATACTTTAATTTTATTACTTAAATTTAATTCTGCTTGTAGACGCATAATTCCATTGATGCTGGGATCGGTGTTCAGTTTGCCTTTATAAAATGGTTAGTTAATTTTCTTTGCCAGTTGCATGATGTCATAAAAACCTTTGTACACAAAGAAATTTTCAATTTCATTCGATCATAATGTGATTGGATATGTAGAAATTTAGAGATGGAAAGTGAAACGAAAACCTATAATCACAAACACAAATAAAACATTAATTATGACAATGTGGAAATGTATAATATCAGTGAACATACTAGGGAAATACACAGTGTGATAATAAAAGATGTAGATCATATGTAGGAATTCAATGCATAGTTCCCTCGTTAATACGCTTCTGTACGATTCCATTTACATAAATGTTTATGTACCTCTATATACCTGCTTATCGTTGTTACACTGAAGTATATAGTACACTATCATTACTAAGTATTGGTAAATATTTATAAATAAGTTTGCTGATTAGCATTAAGCTAAGTTGATTGTTTATGGATTTTAATTGAAATTTTTAATGTTTTTTTATGGAAAGTAATTTCAAATAATTATTTTTTATTAAGTTCTATTCATGAGAGGAAATTTTATTTTAAAATATAAACAATTAACCTTAGTTTTTCTTACCAGAAAACCTTGAGAGAATATATTTATAATCTTATGTAAAACGCTAAGTCTGCAGCAAGACGATTAGGTAGGTGCATATCGATCCAGCAACCTGTTGCAGTAAGTAAAAATAAATTATTTTAATTGAAAATTATCATTTTGTTCCGTACAAGTGGAATAGGTGCGCTTTAGCAAAAGTGAATTGGCATGGTTTTTTTTACCAAATAATACAAATAAATAAATACGTGAAGTACGGGTATAGATCATATACGGGAATTCCATGCCCTTTCAGCATACGTAAATATTCAAAGGTATGTAGAAATTTTATTAAAACATTTACGAATATTAATATTCGAGAATTCCATGCCCTCTCAGCATACGTAAATATTGAAGGGTATGTAGAAATTTTATTAAAATATTTACGAATATTAATATTCGAGAATTCCATGCCCTCTCAGCATACGTAAATATTCAAGGGTATGTAGACATTTTATTAAAACATTTACGAATATTAATATTCGAGAATTCCATGCCCTCTCAGCATACGTAAATATTTCAGAGTATGTAGAATTTTTATTAAAACATTTACGAATATTAATATTCGAGAATTCCATGCCCTTTCAGCATACGTAAATATTTAAGGGTATGTAGAATTTTTATTAAAACATTTACGAATATTAATATTTTTGTTTTATCCTTTAAATATGTTGTAAAGTATATGGGTGTAAAATATCGTAAATATTCAAAAACTGTGAAATTTAGAATCAACACTCTAATCTCAAACTTTAGATGTAATTCAAGTGACGCTGTTTTTTTCATAATTTCGATTTTAGCAGTTTCGGTGTTTGCAACAAACCGGAAATATATTTTTGGAGACATTTCCAATAATAAGATCACAAATGTTTCTCAAAAAATTAAAAAGGAATAATTTTGGAATGCGTATAAGTGTAAAAAAATTTCGAGCATTTTATTTCCCTAGAAACGATTGAAATATATGCTGGTGATGTCAAGTTTCAAGTTTCTATATCAATCAGTTTCCAAGAAAAAAATTGTCAAAATTTGTAGCGATGTCTCCGAGAAAAATTATGTAAAATTAAAAGTTAAAATTTAGGACTCTTTCTGAGTACCATTTCAACAGATTTTCCACAAGATGTAAGAAATTTAATAAAAATAATAAAAATTGATAATATTAGTTTTTCTATAGAAAATACTTTGTGTGGTACTAATACTTAACCAAACCAAGATTTACTTTTTACAATTAAATCAAAAAGAGTAATTTTGACATCCTGAACTCTAGATGATCCAGATTCGCATCATGATACGGTCACGGACATTAACATTTTATAATTCACAATGCTTGAAGAGACAATTCTTTAATCGGTGCGTGTTATCCAAATTAATGTGCGAATGAAATATGTGAACTGGAAAAAGGCGTCTAAACCTATTATCCATAAAAGTTTATAGGAAATAAACTATAGAGAATTGTTTGTTTAGAAAGGTTTTACTTACAGCACTAAGAAGATCTCTTCTCAGGAACACGACATACATAGTAGTGAAATTCACCGGCCGCGCTTTAACGAGCATCATTTTTTTCCAAAATAAGTCCAACTTGATCTCGTCCACCCTCGAGTGTTCTGACACTCGCTGCGCCTTTAGATTAAGTACTGTGCGCATTACACCACGTGTTATCGCTTCATCCTATAAAAAACATTATCAAAATAATATCAATAATTTATTTTTGACCGCGATCTGCCATCTCACATTAGTAATTTTGTTAGTAAGAAAATGATCTCGGACATAAAACATGATATAACGCGATTTGCTTTTAATACTGAAAAATCTTAGAATGATAATAAACAATTTATTAAAATTACTCAGAATCGCTCAGAAATTTGTGTATTAAATCTACTAGATTGGTTACAAATTAGGTTGGCCACTTAATTACCAAAAACAAACTGCCGCCTCACTTTATCAGTGTTCGTTCATGCGGTAACCAATCAGATTGTTTTCACTTCTTCCCTAATGCGTGAAGTTCATTGCAATGAAATATGATAGTGTAATACTAGTTTCTTCAGATAACGTGAATTAAATCGGGGACTTCTCTCAATGAGGTTTTTTTTAAATATAACGTCAAAGTTGCCCTCGAAAAGCTTTTGCTGAAGAGATCAAAATTTCCTTTTGCGAATCTTGAGAAACGTCGTCGTGCATATGTTATAAATTGATTCGCTCGATTTTCGTCCTGTATACATTCATGAATGAATACTTATTCATAAAATATAAATATGAACTTTTTTATCTACCAGAAATAGCTGAGAATTATCTTCTATCATATCCCAGAAATTATTGGAAATAATTTACAGGGTTATTATTTATCATACATCCTATAAGATTCAAGGACATGAAATTCATTGCGAAGTAACTTATCTTTGTGTCTTCTTTCATAAGTCAATTCGGAAATGTTATATCTGAAATTTTATCGTTAAAATTTAGCCAATTTAATTTGGTGTTTTTCCTATTACCTCGTTGACGTAGCGATGACAAGGTTCTACTAGCAGGATAAGAAGCCAAACTACATTGATACTTTGATGCAAGAGGAAAGCGTTTGAGGTATCTGATTGAACTGAAACAATAATTATATAAATTATAGGTTATATTTTTTTTTTGTAGATTTTTTAACAGTTTTTTTATGCTCATGACCGAAGAGACTGATTCGAAAGCTGTAATGCAGTCCGCGCCATTTGCCAAATGACGAATTTGCATCATCTGTTTCATTTGTCGGGCAAGATTTTGAACATCTCGGGCAATTAAACTATCCTGAATGTAGACGTTCATTGTTATGTATATATCTTGGTATAAGAGTTGGAGATATTATGAAATAAAAAAAAAATTACTAAGATATTATGAAATAAAAATGATTAAGGACTAAATTTACAATATTTTCTACTTTTTAATATGTTTTCAAGCTAAATTAAGTAAAATTTTAGTTGTGTGAATGGGTAGTATTTATATTATTAAGAGACGATAAGTGAAAATATTACTTTAGCGTCCATCCACCACCTGTCACAGCCGTTTTTCCCAGAAACCGTTTGAGGTGGAAACTTAAAACTTGGCACCGTTAAAATTGTATCAATCCTCATGTATCTCAGTAGTTAACAGACAAACATATCTATATTTTATTATTATAGGGCATATATTATATGTCAATGCATATGGATATATGGATGTAAGGAAATATTATTCATTTAAATTTATTTTTTTAAAATTAAGTTGTGTATTGATTAAGAGAGGAGTTATCACATAAAAATAACTTTCTTTTTTGCCACAGCGTCAGTGACATGTAAAACGTCATAAATTATTTGAAATGATCAGAAATTGATTTTATTTCACCTTTAAGTTTTTTTTGTTAATTAGATAATAGAAGAGTAATAAAGATATTGATTTTTATTTTATATAAAAGAAAATATTGCGTTTGCATCCCGAAGGGCATCAAGGAAAGCAAGAGAAGGCATTTTCAAAGGATATGTTTATGAAAATGTACGATTACACGGAAGTCCATTGGTACGTAAGTATGTATGTGCATTTTTAAGTCGGAAAAACTTATAAAGTTGAAAGGAAATATCTGATTGTTTATGGACTTTTTTATTTGATGGTTTTCAAAATTGATAATTTTCTCAGCTCGAAAATCCGTTCCGTTCGTGAGTTATGCGACGGAAAATTTAAATTCATATCCCGTAAAAATTAAAGGACAACTGATTGGAATGGAACCGAATAAATTGAAGGTTATTTGAATTTGTTCATAGAGGGTATTTTAGTTATAGTCAGAAGAGATAAGAGCAAACTTTTTTTTCACACGCCAGAAAGTTACTGAATGCCTGTAGTAGTTTAAGGTGACCGTGCCGTCTTAATGTCATAGCTATATGTTATGATGTCCAGATTCTAGAGGTCATTCTTCTCATTTGTAACCGTTAAGTCTGCTGTTCAAGCATGTTTTTGTGACATAATATCAGATTAGTCGATTAATAAATCGTCACGGTGACATTCTGATGAAAGTATTATCTAAGTAAATAAATAATAACGATGTATTTCTTTAATTAAAAAAAAACATTAATTTATATATTAAATGTTAATAAAATTATTGGACAAAACAGATTTATTTAAAAAAGAAATATGTCTGCCATCGGTATATCGAAAAAAAAAGAATTTTTCTCAATGAATTATAATCCGTTTCACTTATTGTAGTTAATATAACTGTTGTTTATGTTCTTGTTCTTATAAAAATGATTGTCTGAAAGTTGGTTAGGTGTAATTATGTGAACAAAATTAAAGTTAATTTGATGTACTATTATTTAATTTATTTTATTTGACATCAATATATATAAAAATATGGAAATTTTATTTTTTGGTTCGTTTTTCCTATTATTTGGACTAAATTATATTTTCGCAGTCAGTTTAATTTGAGATGTATTTTAAGTTTAAATAAAAGTATTCAAAAAATTTACAAGACATTTTACCGTACATAATTTGGATTATACAAAAATATATCATATTGTTATGGAATTAAAATAAAATTAGAAAAGGACTTCTTCCTATTTTTAATATTTCTAACTGCTTTTGTTGGAAGAGTCATAAAAGTATTCTTTCATCGTTAAGTTTTAATGTCATATTTTTCCTTAACCGGTTCTATATTCTTAGCCTAAATAATTTTCCACACTAATCACATTTTAAGATTGAGCTCTACTTTTTCTGCTGCTATTTAAAAATAACATTAGCAAAAAGCAACATCAGCTCTGATATGGAAAATTATTTTCCATATTTCGTTTTTCATATTATAACTATACAAACGAATCGCTCGGATTCCGAAGAAGCTCGTTGACAGGATATTAAACATTAGGTGAATAAGATGAACGAGGGTGGGAAAGCCGAAGCCGTCGGAGATTGCACGCGCCGCACAACGCAGCGCCAGCTGCTGCTCGCAAATGCGCTCGAGACACGGCAGCATCCTGCTAGACTGCTGCCTGCGCCAACCTGTAATATTTAGTATACAATAAATTATGAGAAATTACTCGCTATAATTGCCACCTTACAATAGTGTACAGAATATTTTATGGTTCAACTATTACTATACTGTTACACTAATTTGTACTACTTCCCCTAATGAAAACAACGTTTCCCTTTTTAAATTTGCATAATAACCTATTATGGAGATCACAACTTTTGAATCTAAAGTAATATCTTCATCCATGATGTACCTTAAACCTAAGGTAATTTTGAAAGTTGTGAAGGATATATCCAAAATTTTTAAATGCTTTGAATACTGCATTTAAATGACAGCGAGTCAAAGTAAGCCAATACATTAAAATCCATCTGACAATAAAGGTGTTAAAATTTATATTTACTTACCAGAATTTTTTTTCATTTACTTACTGAAAAAAAATAATGCCCTAAAACTGTATTTCAACCTATCTGTCCACTGTACTAACGGCATCTTAATACATCGTCGTTCTATTCTGATATTTATTTTTTTGAGAAGTTGTTTATTGATTCTAGATTTTTGTGCATTCATTAATAAAAACCTCACTAATTAATTGACATTTATTTTGTGTCGTGTATTTTAGGCGGAATCAATTTTCTATCTAAACTAGATACGTAGACACTACCATATAACAAATTTAACTTTTATTAACTTTTTTTACTAGAAGGTGGGAATTATCTGAAGAAATATTAAATTTCCAGTCAGAAAATTGATTCCGCAAATTAAATCGAATATTGTTAAATAAGTATATAATCATTCGTAAATTGTCGTTTAAGCAGTTATAACTAAGCTTAATAGTTGCAATAGCTATTTAATAATAATATATATACATAAAAAAATTAAAAAACGCGACAAAAAACACAAGTGATAATATGAAAGATTAAAAAAAACCTATTGCTTTAAAAATAAATAACCGAAAAGAGAACAACAAGCTCTATAATTTATATAATTATGTTTGTACAACGTAGAATGTACCGTGCACTGTTTTTGTTCGATACCTACACAAACGAAAAGGAAAAAGTAATATATTATTAACATAATTTAAATTTTATTAATTATTGCAGGCGGGGACAAACAAAAATTACAAAACATTATTTTTGTAAAAATTTAAATAGACCGCCATAAAATATATTTTGGTTATTTGTTGGTTTTTGAATCTTTTGCATTATCAGTTGTGTTTTTTGCAGTCTTTTTTAAAATAATTTTGTTTATTTAAAAGTTTCCATTTCTATTATTTTTCAATTTTTTTTATTATCCCCTTTTTTTTATTTTTATAGTATAAGTACGCTATGTTAAGTAAATAGTATAAATAATAATGTAAAAAAGACGCTGTGGTTAAACAAATTGTGTGTTTATTGTGTGATATTTTTTTGTTGAAGGTATTGTCTTTCCAATAAAATTTAAATATATAGGTAGTGAACGTTTTTGTAATCGTAATTTAAAATCCTTCATTTTTATACTCTGATAAGTTTAGAAAAAAATATTTGTCAGAGATTTGTCTGATAAGTTTAGAAAAAAATATTTGTTAGATATGGCCCCCAAAATCCGCCATTTCGATTTCTTTAAAGTGCCACTCGGTTACGAAGACGAGTAGCGATACCTAATCTGTTAAAATACGTCAAGCATTTAGGCTACAGCCCGTGCCAAAAAATAGACATATATGTATACACACATACATACATATATATATATATATATATATATATACACACATACATACATATATATATATATATATATACACACATACATATATATATATATATATACATACACATATATATATATATATATATATATATATATATATATATATATATATATATATGCACTCGAAAATCCTAACCCTCCTTCTGAGACAGTCGGGTAAAAAGGGTGGTCGTTAAATTTAAAGTAGTGTCTAAAACAAAAACAAAATGCGTTACAAACTTCGTTTATTTACATCCGCATATCGCAAAGATCCCTAACATTCTTTCGCAGCTCCGCACAACATATTCCTATTGCAGTTTGTAACACTTGTATTCGCGTCGTGCCGCCATGGGATTTATCAAGTTCGAGACCGGCAAGCGTCTGCTAGAAATTCAAACTTTTACTATATTCAAGGTATAATTAAAATGAGAAAGGAATTGAAATTACAAATGAATGGATTAATGGAATTACCGAAGACTCCAAAAACAGGAAGAAGCAATATCAAGCTATGTAGCGTTGCTGGAAGAACAAACAACGATGAATAGCTCAAAGCAAATGATTCACCGAAAAAATGACTAGTGTCTTAAAAATATTCATATAGAATGTCTCCTAGAATGAGGGACTGAGAGAATACATTTGCTTTTATACTCCACATTATGAAAACACAACGAACGTAAGTTTAGCAGCAAAGATCAGCATACATCCTAGTCCATGATATTATTATCATCAGTAGTAAATACTTAGCTGAAATAAGCAAGCTTATGTTGGTAAAAATTAAAGCCCGTAAGAGGGTGGTGTACAACTAAATAAATACCAAGATAATGTAGTAGTTTTCAACGCACTAAGTAATCTAATCAGACAAAGAATCGGAGAAGCTAAAAATGATTATTTTAAAGAATTCATTAGTAATCCAAAGACAGACTCTTTGCAGAATAATTGACTGAGGTATTTAAATATTTCGTGCAAAATACAATGGAATAAAACGTTACGCCTATTGAATGGAACGATAGATTAGACAGAGCATTCGCTACATTAAAAACTTAGAAACTTGTGTAGGTTCACATTTAGTAGAAAATAATCGCTAAACTTTATTATTTGCCAGATTACAAAAAAGCTACCGTGTCTTGGTCCGCAAAAGTTACAGCATATTATAAATGTTTCTTCTAAATTAACACTGGCGTCGAATTTTTGAGAACTGCAGATGTAGTCGTTATTCTATAAAGAGGAAAGTCGCCCATATAAGTGGCGTCGTAAGACCAGTATTACTACTTCCAGTTATGTCGAAGATCTTTGATAAAGTATTGTTAAAAATGGTAAATACCATAACTAAGGAAAGACAACTCCTCCTGAACCACCAGTGTGAATTTAGAACGAACTATTTAATAAATAAATCAAGTACATTCCATCTCAAATAAGATTGAAAAGGCGAAAAGATTGTTACGAGGTTCTTGAATCTTGTCTAGCAAATCCGAAGCAGATCCTTGTGGGTATTCGGCAAGGTAGCGTGCTTGGTTCGTTATTGTACCTCCTTTATATTTAATTATTTTGATAGCAAACTTTGCTACCATTACAACTGAACATGTATCGCAATCCGCAAAATAATTGTCAAAAAGTAAAAAAATAAAATACATAAAAAGACAAAATAATTTCGTATTAAGTTAAATTAAATCTAAAGTCTACTCACATCAATTTTACTTTAAATATAGTAAATTCACACCCTTTATTTATGAACAATAGAGTTATCCAAAGTAATGTAATAAAGACAAATATCTAGCAAGAACCTAAATGTCAAATTAGAACGGAGAGAACACTTGAAAAAGAAAAGAGAAGAATTCAATTTAAAATGTGGACAATTTCACTGATTTTTCATAACTTTCGATCGAGAATGAAGTAAAGATTTACAATAAAATTTCTAAACCATTCTAGATTAACAAATTTGGGGTTGTAGTCGGGAAACACACATTCAGCAAACATAATTTTCAATGTTCTGTCATACGTTCGAAACAGTGTCAAGCCTATATGTTGAGCTATTTTTTAGGAATGATGAAAATAATGCAATAACCTCATCACGCGACTGATAAGGAATCGGTATTCAATGTGGTAGACATGTGACGACGTCACAAGAGAATTAAATTTCATGAAATCATTATCTATTTTATGATAAGTTTCCACGCGATAATTGTTGGTAAGTCGCAGTCGATCTGGTTTAGTCTGATCATGATTAAGGTGGTGTTTTAATGGGTAAAAAATCCATCCAATACTCTTTGATTTAAATTGTGTGGTTTTTAATATTATTTCACTTCTAATTAAAATTATTTTTTTAAATTATGACCGATTAGTTATGCACTAGGCTTCTCAAAATTTCACGATTGGAAAACAAGCATTAATCTTATTTTATATTTTCAAGTAGAAAATATAAAAGAAGACACTGTGGACCATATACATAATTCTGATGTTATTGAACTTAGTTTTACTATCACACCTGTGGCACGCAATTGAGATTTTGAGCGCAGCAGGTTGGCCTAGGCATGAAAATTACATTATTAGCCTAAATGATTTACCATATTTGCATGACTTTTAAGCGAGAATCAGCTAAACGTAAATTCATGCTAATTTCGACCAAGTGGATTTATATCATTTTTGTATTAGTAGTAATATATTTTTGGTAGCACGGAAATAAGTTATATCGATTTTACATATTGACAACTTTAAGTCCATTACAGTGAATATAAACTATCATAGAGAAATGCCAAAACCTAAAAATTATTTTTGTTTATTTGTTACCTAGAAACATTATAAAAAAGTGGATTATATTGAGAATAGCGGTGATAACGTTGGAATTAAAACGTGAATGTAAGGAATTTCTTTTGAAGCTTTAAAATCATGATACAAATATGGTTAATGGTTTCAGTAACATAATCTCATTTACGCTTAGTTTTAGATATATTCGGACATATAAATAATAGGAGAGGAGTAGTTCAGAGTATCAGTCAGAATTAGAAAAGAGCACCGTTTCTTAAGAGGAGCACGTGAGATACTGGAATTAGTGGATCCTATAGGTAAGGTAGTGAAGGCAATAAGAATATATTGTTAATCTATGATCTAGAAAACCTATAAGGCAAGAGCATCAGTGAAAGCGCAATATGGTGAAGGAAAAAAAACGAAAGTTGAAGAATATGTTAAACGCAAAGGAAGCCTGTTCCTTGCCATGAATGGCCAATGTCAAAAAAATGTAGAGAACATCTAAGTACTTACCAAGATGTGTTTTAAGAGTTTTATGGAATTTTTAAACATAATTTATGGAATGGTTCAAAAAAGAGCTATAGCATTTCGTTTCATATTAACAAAAGTACAAGTTGCTGAATTTAAAAGGGGTAAATATGACATATGTCCTCATCTTTTAAAAGTTCATGCTACTAGCAAACAATATACTTAAGATGCTACTATGGTTAATGAAAACGTAGACATAACAAAAATATATTTTTATTAGATAAGAATGTTACTAACTTTTCTATCAACTGGTATAACATTACAAATGATATATGTGGCCATTAGTTTGTGTTCATAATTTAGCTATGGAATATGTCTACATGTATATGCATAGAAAATATGTACATGTACAGGAAAGCGTAGCTTCTTATGACCACAAGAAAAATGCCTTGTCTCTTTCACGCCAGAAGTAATTTTGTCGCAACCAAACATATGATTTTGTGGTGATACCAATATGGGAGAAAATGGAAACAGAAAAGTTGCTTTACGTCCTCTAATATTGAATTAATGTTGGGGCACGTAAAAAAGAAAAAGAAACCCATTTAAAGTTGTTGAAGTGAAAGTTCTTGATTTCATTTGTAGTAAAATTTTGAAAAAAAATAATTGTTAATAGGACAAAGGCAACTGATCACCCTAAAGTGAAATGATACGAAATGCAATAGCTAATATTTCTTAAAATACAATCGTATGAAATTTATTTCAAATATTCAAATCCAAGTGTCACTTTTGTTAGGCTATTGTTGAAGAAGAACCGGTAAGATTTTATCTGAAACAAATTTTTATTTACATTTGTGGAAAACCTACGTCCATTGAAAATTAAAAAAAAATATTTGTTATCGTTTATAAAATTGATTCCTCCCGTGGACTTTTAAACTTAAATGATAACAATTGGAATACGCGTTACTCGTTCCTCAATGTTTTAATCTAAATGGTTTGTTGGTTTTACACAGAAAGTACTCGCAATAACTTCAATATGATTTTGAAATTAAACCTTAATTTGTTTTTGCCAGTTTGACAAATAACAACCACTTTTCCCAAAAATTAAACGATGACAATGTTTTTATGAACCATTTTTACCAGGTCTGTAGCCCAAAAGTAAACTTTTCATTGAAATATATACTGAATTTATGAAAGTCATTTTTTTAAAATTATTTATCTATTTCTGCAGTTATATACTGATGATTAAAAAAATTTATGAAATTTACGGTATTTATGTTGTAAACACCGGAGCAACGCCTGGCAGAGAACCTTTTATAAATTATTTTATCTCTGTGTTTTGTTTTATATCGACCCCAAATCGTAAATATATTTCAAGAAAAAAAAAATCTATGTACCTGGAATAAAGCTATGTACCTGGATAATTAAATGGCGTTTTCGTTTATTAAAAAAATGCTATTATTTTTAATCTTTTGATTGATCTTACATTTAAAAACGTAATATAATTTGCATGTAACAGAAAAAACGTACAAAAAGGCCAATAATAATAAAAGTAGGAAAAAAATTAATTTGGTACATGGTCTAACGATATATTTGTGTGATGATGGTTAAGCGAGATTACATTTTTATTTTTCTGCCTCCATTATATCCATTTATTAGCATATGCAAAAACAAACTATGAATTCGAAGTAGCTTTAACAACAGAAAAAAAACACTACATTGTTCATACTGTGTAAGTTTTTTCACAATATTTATTTAAAATCTTTATTCGTTCGGTTTATTTTGCCTGAGTCCTCAAATATTTTTAACACATGGAAATTTACAAAGATATTTTATCTTTCATTAGACAGAAAATGGTAATTATCGTTATCTTACGCGATGAGTTTATTTGTAATAATACAAGATATTACCTTTTTCATGACGTAAACTCATCAAGAACAAATATGAGCAGAGCGGAATAAATTTTACACGACTGAGCAAAAAAGTGTTATATATTTCGGGGTTCGGTTTGGTTAGGTTGTAACTACGTGCGTTCTTTTTTTATTTATTCCCACGTTGTGACAAAAATAAACTATTATTAAAATCGATTAATTGTATCGAGTAACATAAACTAAATGACATATTAAATTTGTACAATGAAAGTACGATGAAATATATGTGAATAACGAAATTTATTGAAGTTACTATCATGGTTAAGAGCTTATTTTGATGATTCGGAAAATAGATAATAATATAAACATTTATTACCGACTAGAAAAGTAAAAATGATAAATAATTAATAAATGAATAATAATTAAACTGTTGAGAATCTCTGCATTTCTTATTTCAAAACAAAAGACAGCTTTCAACAATAATTGTAATGATAACAATAAATAATAAGGGAGACGATTACTGTGACAATTTAATAAAGGGAGACGATTACTGTGACAATTTAATAAAGGGAGACGATTACTGTGACAATTTAATAAAGGGAGACGATTACTGTGACAATTTAATAAAGGGAGACAATTACTGTGACAATTTAATAAAGGGAGACGATTACTGTGACAATTTAATAAAGGGAGACGATGACTGTGACAATTTAATAAAGGGAGACGATTACTGTGACAATTTAATAAAGGGAGACGATTACTGTGATAATTTAATAAAGGGAGACGATTACTGTGACAATTTAATAAAGGAATTATTTGTTTTAAGGTCGATATGCTTGAGAATTTAGAGACCAGTTTGATAAAAAGGAATATGAATTTTCGTTCTTCAAACATAATCACAATTCTACTACGAACCATTGATTTTTACTTCTCAGTCCATATTTTTTACTCCGTCCTGTTTTGAATTTTTTCTAATCATTTGTTTTCCTTATTAGTATCAAGTTTTTTCTTTGGTTGCACAATTCATTCCTACTTCTTTAGAACATTGGAGAATTAATCTTGACTACAATCTTTTTTTAATTTTCATTTCTTGTGAACATTTTGTCAAAGGTAGATTATTTAAGATATTTTGTTAATGAGACACTCCTTGCAAAATAAATATCACAAAGAAAAGACCTAAATTTATGCTGCGTTGTGCTACGTGTAGATTTATTATAAAATGTTCGATCTTAAGTTGGAATTAAATCAGAAATAAAAGTAATTTATTTGTCTTACAGTTTTTCCTTAATGTTTGGACTGTTTGTGTGATGGCAGCGGCACGCGTCCTTAATGTGTATGACAGCATCACCAGCTGACTTTGCACTACAACCGACAGCCACGCTGACGCGAAGAGTGGGAATATGATGATCAAAACTATGACTGTAAATTATTTGTTATTAAATACATTCCATATTTCTACAATCTAAATTGAATTACTCATCGTTATACGGTGCGTTCAAGTAAGTATTGACGAGACTTTAAACATAATATTTTACTATTAATATCTATAAAACAAATAATTATTAGACGTGTTAATTAAAATAATAAAAATAAAATGTTAGAGATACACACTTGAATTAAATATTATCTAAATCCCATAACAATTAATCCACATCTACATAAACAAATCGTTTATATTAGGAAGGTTTTCATGCAATAGTTAAAGGGGACATTAGCAAGATTTTCGCTCCTGTATATATATATGTATACATTTATATATATATATATATATATATATATATATATATATATATATATATATATATATATATGTCTATATATATACATATATATATATATATATATATATATATATATATATATATGTATATATATATATATATACATATATATATATATATATAAATATATACATGTAAATATATTGTTCTTATAAATATGACGATTGTGTTTCCAAAAAGATTAAAAAAGCAAAACAATTAAATCTAATATTTGATTTCATTATTGCACTTCTTAATTTCAGTTTGGATTTGGCATCGATTTAAAAAAATATAACTAAGCATTATTAATGCAATCAAAGATTGATATTGTTAATTAATTTAATTTTCTTCGAAACAAATAATTTTGTATTTTAATTAATTATCTCTAATTAACACTTATTTTCTTGTGGAAATAATGTGGGTATAAAATTAAATTTAACATATTAACTTTATGTATTCCTTTAACATCCAAAACAGGATTTCTATGACGCTAAAGTAAGTTTCTATACTATTCTTTATTTTGCGATGTCGTTGACGACAACGTAAACTTTGAAATTTTATAAAAAAATCGGTAGATAATATTCGTACACCATTTTAGAATAGTCCAACATTAATTGTTTCCTTCTTTGTAGTATTTATGGAATGTATGTAAAGAAAGACCCACAAAAAACATTAAAATTTCGATATATGATGAATAGGATTTGTTCTTGGCGTCCTATTGACGCAAACATGAGATAATATTGAAAATAAAGTAATGCACAAGTATTGTCTACCGATTTGTTTCATAAAATTTCAAGCTTCTATATCGTATAAATTAATCGCAACAATATTATGGATACGACGCTGTATCGTTTCGGCACTCAGATGTAATGTTTTTTGGTAATTACTGCCTATCTCATTTTATTGGTCTTTTAAAGTCATATTTTTATTGCCTCACTATTATGAATCGTGACATAAAGGGGGTATGGCTAGTGCTGCCCTGTGATCGGCGTATTGTTATAACTATCATGATTTCCAATTGAAAAAAATCATAGCTATATCCACCTAACTTGGTAACCACTCGAAAGAATTAAATTGGTCGTAAGTATTAACATAACGGGCGAGGTACCCATTACGTGATAAGAATGTTTTTGCAGCAAACTTTTACGTTTATCCCTCGCCGTATTTTTTTCGACTTATTTTTGGCAACTGACTCGAGGTAACCAAAATCTAGCAATTCAATGTTAATAGCACATACATATAATAAATTTTGTCTTTTTGCTATATTGTATCGCGTGGGAAGGCATGACCTTCGTGTGTTTAAAAATCGGTGTGGAAAATTAATTAAGAAAACACGAACATACAAAGAAAATAAGTAAAGTTGTCAAAAGTATGAATACTTAAACATGTGGACATGTGGACAAACACATGAAGTGAACTCAGCTATTAAGAATGGGATTTATGTAAGTGGTTAAGTATATAAGTGCGTAAATTTGCTTCAGCTGCGATATTGTACGGTCATATGATGTATTTATATGTACTAAACTACCTACAATTTTACTTAAATATAATTTTTAAATAATACAACAAAAAAAAAAATTTTTAGGAATAAGTCAAACCAGTTTAACTTGGTGTCTGATAAACCTAAACAATGAACTAATAAATATCATAGAACATTTCTTAATGATTCATGCGGTAACCAATATTCTTGAGATCAGCCTGGACTCTTCCGTGGATTGATTTGACGAGGTTTGCATGTCTTCATCAGAGGTGAATAGCTTCATTCAAATCTCTCAGATTCGTTGAGGGTTCATCATAGCACAAATATTTTATTGGGTTAAAATCTGAACTGCACAAGGGTCATAGCAGGAGAATAACGGATTATTTTGCATCAAGTTTGAATATATTTGGCTATAAGCATTTTTTTAGTAAAATTGTTACATTATTAGAATATTTTCCATCCCATAAAGCATCATCACATTCTTCGACATATTTCTAATAAATGTTATGCGATATTTTTGACCAACTTCACACCAGCAACATATAAAACTTAAAAAAGCCTCACGCAGTACTGTTAATGATTTAATTTAATTATGTATAATAGTTGTGTTACAAAATGCCTATAGCAAAATAATTTTATGTATAATAGTTGTGTTACAAAATGCCTATAGTCCAATTAAATCTGTCGACATTAGTTTCTTCATTTCATACCTAATATTTTAGTTCAAATCAATTATAAAAAAGTCAATTTTAACTAAGAAGAAAAGATAACAAAGTTGTTGTAGTACAAGTTGTTGTAATGCCAGTTGTTGTAACAACTTTATTCTTCTTAAATCAAATTGACTTCTTTTATAATTGATTTTTTACAAATATCGGTTTCATTGTGTTTGCGTCTGGTACTTTGGGAAGATTAAAACTCTAATAACCTTGGCGCAGCATTTTTCTCGAACATTTTTTTTTCTACTTACTTTAGAATTCAAAGTTGGGTTGTTTGGAGGTCAAGCAACTTTTACTTCAAACATGTTTTTTTTTCTAGGTCTACTCGTTTCATAAGTACTATCAAGATGTGCAAGAGTTTTCAAATGTTGATTTGTACTCAATGCCATTGATTTAGAGAGTCAAAAATTGAAAGGTAATTTTTTAAAATATTTCTCAATACATGGTAAGGAATTTTTTTGTAGGATAAATTTTAAAATCTGTCTAAACTACTATCAAATTGAAGTAAAAAAATTTAAACTCATATGCTAATTAAAAATTATTAACAAGATATAAATATGTCCAGGGACCACATATGTGAAACGGAATATTTCAAACGATATCTCAGTGTTTCTTACTTCCCCTGTGTTTGTAGTTCGGTATTAGATATGTTAGTATTATCATCTTCTTCCACCGGGTTATCTCAATATTCGACAGGTCAGTTGGATCAGCGGTGATGTAATAGTTATCACGTTGGCACGGTACGTCGAAGACATGATTCGAATTGATTTTTCTTTGTGTGGTCTGCCATAGAGGGTACCACAGAGATGTTATTTTTAAATATTAAACTTTTCTAAATCTAATATTTGTCTTTTAATATTATTAAAATAAATGTACAGCTAACGCCCCCTATTACGGTATTTGTATTATAAGTTTTATGCTCACAGAAAATGAAGTGTATGCGTTTTTTAAAGAATTCTATGTTGTGTCTATATTTATCCATCCATCTTTCATCCATTGTCATTATTTTTATTTATGACGCTTATTCTAAACAATAATCATCAACTTGTTTTGCCGTCATACGTTAGTAATAACATTTCATGACAGACTGTAAGCAAATTAAATATTTCTAATATTGGCCTAATACCCTTTTTATACCAAATTCCACAAGTGTCCTGTTCTTTGTTACATGCTGTATTTATTTATACATTTATTTACTTAGATTCTGAATACTACTCTCTTATACTCGAAATTATGGTAGACATAAGTGCTATTTTATTGTTTTTCGCGCATTTACGTACAGATGTAACTGCGCAACCGGCGGCGCGCAGTCTGGCAGTTTTAGCTGCTTAGTCGAGCTAGTGGGTCTTTCGCTGTGGGTAAGTAGTCGCATCTACACTGCATAGTGACAAAGGCTTTACTAACGCTTGAACGTTTTGTCATTATTTTAATTTATGAGGCTTATTTCAAACAATAATCATCAAGTTGTTTTGCCTTCTATATCCTATACTTTTATATATATTTCTATGTCTTTGCTTGCTATATCCTATAAAATATTTAATTCTAAGCTTTATACAGAAAATACACTTGGTAAAGTTCTATATTTTAATATGTTTTATTATTTATTGAATAATCTCACGAAAACTTGGAATATGTCATTGGTTAAATGTGATATTACTTAATACTTAATCGCATATTTGAACTGTTAAAATTCTACCATAACGAAAATTAAAAAGTAGAAAATTCTCTACATTTACCCCTATAAGATTAAAGTGACAAAAAGTGCCAATTTAAAATCGTCTAACTTTCTGAATTTGTTTTCTCAAACATGTTTCATCAGTATTTCTAAGTAAAATCAGCTGAAATTAAGAGTTTTGAACTGAATGAATCAACCGAAATAATTTTATGATTTGATTATGTCAGAATATTGAGAGTAATAAACAAAATAATTATATTGATCATCTTTTAGTGAGGTGTCTTTGATCCATTAGAGTAAGCAAATCCACTTGATATTTTGATGAATTATAAATACGTACTTCCAATATTTCTTTGAAAATGTCTCCGTTTTTTTAAATAATATACTTAAGAAATAATCTTCTCGGTTTTATTTCTACAATAATAAAAAAAAACGTTTAAAATAAACGTATTAAGAAAATGTAGTATTCCTGGCATATCTGTGTAACATAAATGCTCTGAAAACGGCATGGCTTTGTAAACATTCTAGAATTATTCCGTATTTTTTATATTTTTTGCACATGTTAAAAGAAGGAAAAAATATTACTTCAAGTGATCCTATGATTTTATTTTTATTATAAAACGTATTGCAGTGTTATATAGTGAAATTTTTACATTATTATTACAGAGTGTAATTTTTAATTAATCAATCATATAATGCAGAATAACGAATAGAAACCTGTAAAAGGTTCAGGATAAATTTTGAGTTTTAATATAAATTTCCATCTCTATGAAATTAATATGACATTGTAGAACGGAAAATTCTCTTTACTATAATATAAGGAGCAAAATATGTTTTAAAGAAGCACCATGATTTAGGCGTCCTTGTTGATTGCAGAGCACTTTGATTTGCTTAGGAAATATGGGCTAAATGTTCATTATTTTCGAGGTATATTATCAAAAACATTATATGTTATCATAAATGACGAAAACACATGGCAAAAACATGAAATATTTGTTGACATAGAATCAAGCTGTAAGTTGTGCATGCAATCTTGGAAAGTAAAGAAATAAAGTGTCACAAAGAAGTATGTGAATATAAAAAATAAAACAACATGTGATCTTGTACATATAATCTTAATCAAGTACTTCACCAGGTATAGTATCTAATGTTAAAGCATGAATTACAAAATCAATTTATAAAAAGTAAATGTTTAGAATATTACTTAATGGTATATTGATGCCCATGGCGATTGGTATGTAAGCGAAAGACCAATAAAACAGCGTAATGTGCAAGATGATCAGCATGCCGAGATCCTCCAATTTGAACGAATGCCATTTCAGATTGTCTTCAACCTAAAATGATGTACATTTATGCAAAATTTGCTATTTTTATTTTTTCACATGACTCATTTTACCATTTGTGTATATATATATATATATATATATATATATATATATATATATATATATATATATATATATATATTAGGTTGACTAATAAGTTTTTAAGCTTGAGTTACCTCAGCAATTTTTATTAATAAACACAAAAAACTTTTTTGTCAAAAACTCGGCTACTTTGATTAAAAAAACTGTGCAAGGTGGTTTTGAAGATCTTCTTTAATGTCGAATTTTTTTTCACGTCAATGGTTACTTAGAGCCCTGAATAAATGGTAATCAGAGGGTGCAATATCCGGCAAATATGGTGGATGAGTGAATAGAACCCAGTCGAGCTCATGTAATATATAACGAGTACGTTCTGCAACGAGTGGTCTAGCATTATCATATAGAAAATAAACTTGATCTTGTTGATTATTCAATTTGTTAGCTAATCGGTTCAATTGTTCATAGTAAATATCTGCATTAATTGCAAATTCCTTTGGAAGCAACTTCCAATGAATAATGCCCTTAACATTCCAACAGCAGCTGAGCATCACCTTTTCGGCACTTATTACAGGTTTGGATACTGAAACTTTTGTTTCTCCGACACACAACCATTAAAGTTTGAGTGTATGGTTAAAGTATATAATCCACTCCTCATCGCCAGTTACCAACTGATTCAGCCAGCTGAATTTACGATTCAATGTCAATAACTATTGACAAGTATCAACTCTGCACTGAAGGTGATAAGATGATCATGTTGATGGTATCCACACAATTCGTGCAAATGTATTTCTATGGCTGCAGTGTAGCTCATTTGCCAATTGACGAGTCGTCAGTCGAGGATTCTCCTCAATTAGGCGTCGTAATCCTTGAATATCCAATTTGACAGGACTTCCGGTGCGGGGTTCGCCCTCAAGATTGTAATCCTCATTCCTGAACTTTCTGAACTAAATCTTTGCCATCGCGACACCGTGGACTCACCCATCGCATAACATATGTTATTTGTGGCAATCTTTGCATCGTGACCCAGACGAAATTTGTAAATTAATAGAATCCGTATTTGATATCGATTTAAATCCATTATCTTTTATGTAATTTACTTAAAGCTTTGATGCTGATTGTTATCCACTGACTGCAACTTAGCGTATTCATACAGTAAAACGTTCTAGAAGATTCGAGAATCTTTTTAGAAGTCCCGAAGTTGTGGTTAAAAACTTACTAGTCAACCTAATGCACACACATTTACACATATACCTATGTATATATATATATATATATATATATATATACGCGCGTGTGACTGTTGAAATATGAAATAAGGAGGGAGATATTATGCGGACCAGAACTTCTGACTCTATATCTTGCATTCCCAGTATTCAAGTAGCAGGGTGATTTTCTAGTTAATGTAAACACATTCAGCTGCGTCAAGAAAAATGTTCGCCTAAACAACAGCATCCTAGCGGAGCATATAAAAGGTTCCCCACTACATGACCAGATAGCCCATTTCAACATTCCACGGTAGACTCCAAATCTGCTTGCCGCATCTCGATACAGATTCGTTGTCTTTATAATTATTTGTAAAAGTATTAAAAGTAATCTTCCATTATATATTATACTAACTAATTAAAAAATTATATTTTGCATTTTTATAAGTAAATAACGTAGTTTGAACTTTAGCTTAAAAAAATTCCCACGGCGAGAGGAAGCATAACTGGCGCAGTCAGAAGGTTGAGCGAGTTTTTCTGAAATCGAAAAATTCATACTTGTCTCTACAATTCATCGGCAACATCCTGAATCTGAATTCACCGTTCCACCAAAGAAGAAAGTTCAATCTGCATAGAAACATAATTGACACAGTATAAGAAATAAATTAGAAGGAAAAGCAGAAGCCAAGCACACACTAATACAAAACCTTGCCGAACAACGCGATGAGAACGCGCTTAATCGAGATATAGTTAATTTGAAACAAGGCGATAATGAAAACGTACAACTGTTTTACGAACGCTGTTTAAGCTAATTAAATACTATAATTAATTACATTCACGAAATCACTAGGTTCAGTCATTAGAGCCATGTGATCAGATAGTCTGCCCGCAGCTCTCCAATATATCAAAAAGAAGAAAACATAGCTTACTTACAAAAGGAAAATAATCCCAGTGAACGTATAAAACCAATATTTAACATAAATAAGAAAAATAATTTTATTGAACCAGAATTTTAATATCTACCAAAAACAACCATTCCAATTTAAAAATAAATTTAATGAAAAACGTTATATATCGTTCAATCACAATCAATTCATAAAAAAATTTCGCCCGCTAAGATCGCTCACCAAAATTTATTATTAATTTGTGTTTGTTTTATAATAATAGCAAGGATATTAAAAAAAATGACCACGACGTTGGTGGAAACTGGGATTATTTAGAAATAGAGACAAACATGGCGGAAAGGCATTGCTACGTGACTTGAAGTTTCAACATGCAGGCGAAAAATAGAAAAACTTCACTTGCATGTCGCCCATTGATTACGAATATCTTTGGCCTTATAGGCCTCAATCAACCTAATTACGGTCTTGTTATCCATGATTCCAATAAAAAAACTAAATAAACACTTATTGCTGCCACAACTTCGAACGCATTGTCAGCACTGATCTGATCAGTGTTCAGATGGGTACATGTACAAACTTGTCAACAGCATATCCGTATCGCCTTTGATGATTGGAGAAAAACTGACTCGAGGTGGATGCGGCAAATTACGTACGAAATCATAACTGCGTATCACGATACAGTATCAAAACACATCCATACATCTTGTTACGCGTATCCAATTCGCGAGTGTGTGTTCTATAGTTAGGTACTATGTAAGCTAACATTCATTGTTCTTGGGAGATCCTTGTTATGGTTTTTGTCTTATGACGAGATTAGATATTCTGACAAGGGTCTACACTTTGGAGCGTGCAAACTATCACGTGGCTTACGTTATTTAATTGTGCAGATTTGTAAGGAGAAGAAGAAATACGTTAACCAAAATTTACCTGTCGTTACTTTCGGGATTCGAAGCGAAACAGGAACCCTTATCATTTCCATCCGTCCATCCTTCTGCCACAGCCTTGTTGTTACATCTTAGACTTATATGAATGAAAATAAATGTAGAATGCATGTACGTATAGAAGAGGCCATCCTATTTC
This sequence comes from Druceiella hillmani, assembly GCA_039881145.1. Lineage (NCBI taxonomy): Eukaryota > Metazoa > Arthropoda > Insecta > Lepidoptera > Hepialidae > Druceiella > Druceiella hillmani. The sequence continues at coordinate 31,164,525 of JAYKKI010000009.1, read as the reverse complement.
GCGCATCGCGTTGAGTGGGATGGCATTGAGTACATCAATATGAATTTCCATTTTGTCGTGAAATCCGTTTACTATTTTGTGTGAAAATGTCTATTTGCCCGTTAAGTCCAGTGATAGCTGGTCGAACTTTCTTTTGTTACAAAATATCATCAGATTTGAATCGCTAATAATAAGAAATTAATAATGTGTTAACAATGGTTGAGCCCACAATAGTTAGAGCTTGTCCATGCTCGTTTCTTATGCAGTATTTGTTTTGACTGTGACGTCATCGAACTAGTGAAAGTGCATATGTATGATTATTGGGAATTAGCACTCTGTACAAATATTAATTAATGTAACTTGAAAACGCGTTTAGGCAAACTTGGAATTACAGAAAACGAAAAAAAGAGGGATGATCATATCAAGAGGAATGCAAGAAATCTAAAAATTTCTGAGCCGAATAAATGCGAAGGCTACGACAGAGTCCAAAAGAACATCAAGAAACGACGCAAAGCGATTACTTGGTTGACCAGTAGGACTTCCAGCATCCAGTGACAGTCCAATCGTCCACAAATCATGTCCAGGCATGTTTGGAAGGAAATACAGAAAACAGTGATAATATAGAGACCAATGGCAACGTTACAGCACCAGACGAGTATGCATTGCGATCACCAAATATAGTTATGTTATCAACGTCGGGCTTTAATGCGCGTATTCAATGGAATGTGCTACGGTAGTTACCACAAACCCTTGCTGCATACGATGGATTTGCAATTTTTCTATTCTATAACCGTTGTATTACTCTGTGTAAGCATTATATTAACAATATTTGTAATTAAATTATATATCAATACCAAACACTTGTCATGATTTTATCCCGACTTTTTCACGAAAAATCTACGGCGCCGACTTGAACTGCGCCTTTGGTTTTTTTTTGTTGTGGCTATAGGGGGATTATATTTACGGAATATTATATTAAGTTTCAAACTGATGTATGACCTGTTTTATTTTTCAACGACTGGATTTGAAGAACTTGAAAAAATTCTATATTTTAAGCCAACTTTTAAAAAGTTATTTTGGTTAAAAAAGTTATTTCGGTTACGTCAAAAATTTAAGGAAATATAAGTAATTGGGCAATGACATTTTCTGCGCTTCATGGTATGTATTTGCCCATTCGAAATTTTCTGCATTTTACGGCATGTACTTGCCCATTGATTTATGTCATTGCGTAAATGTGGATTCCACGTTATATATCATTCAACCATTCAGAGTTCAACTGATAAAGTGGAAGCAAAGATGTGAATAAAATTAATTTTATGAATGATATCAAATTATTCATTTAGGTATTCTATATTAACTATATTATTAAATTTATAACAATTACGTTACTCACGAATGACACTTGCTGCAAGACGAACGAGATGCTCGCTTTGCGACGTCGAAGCGTAAAGGCCATCGCCAGCATGTCAAGCATATCCAAAGCGAAGTGAGCATGAACGAAGACTGCATGCTCGTTTTTTATATCATATACAAGTAAGTGCAGCAAGACGTAGCACATCTCTAGAAAATAAACTATACATTATCCGACTAATAGCTACAGTTTGGATTACTCATTTTTTTCTGGACGCCAAAATATCGATATTACTCAGTATCGAGTAATTTTGAATGGGAGAATTTAATATTTCAGTAATGTTTTTTCCATATTTTGATCACATGACAATGGCGTAATATATATATATATATATATATATATATATATATATATATGTATGTATATATATATATATATATATATATATATATATATATATATATGTATATATAAATATATATATATATATATATATACACATATATATTTTCATGTTCTATAAATTTACATTGACTACTTAAATAAATTTATTTTTTTCTGTTCGAACTTTCGTTTCATAGTAATTAATACGTTTAATAATTGAAAATTAGGAAATTTTGGACAGACGTCATAAAAATTTCCTTTAATAACAATTTCTTTTGACTTTTCTTCTATATTATTATTTATTTTCTTTCACAACATGATAGATAGTATTTACACTTAGTATGATAAGATTGTTTCTTTATTTCAAATTTTTTGAATGTAGTGTAGGTGGCGCTACATCCTACAGATATCTTTATATGCCATCTTATGTCCAATACTCTTATTCAAAAGAAAAAAAATATGTGGTCATACGTCCTATTTCCATATAAACTATATGGCTATGTCCTATACATTCAACATGGAAGGTCTATGTTTTCTCTGTAATGTCGATGTTGGAGTATTTTACCTATTTTAACATCAATATTTATTTTCTCAAGATTGATCATACATAAGAAAATCGAATTAAGTAGTGAAAAATGAATGAATTATTCGTTTGTATATCGATACGTTCATATTTTAATTTCTTTTTGAAACTTTGCGTTAAATATTCGGTACCAGGAATAATCAATACCTACTTGGTATCAAAAGTATAAACTTGGTTATGTGGGCATACATCCTTTTTTCATATAAGCTATGCCATATAGCTTATATACATTCAACATGGAAGGTCGAAAAATTAAAAAAAAAAGTTTTTCCAGCTTTTATTATCATTCTATATGCTAAATTATTCACCCTTTTAAAACTATTTTCCATGCTACATTCTGTACATGGAAAATATTACTTAAAATCTCCATTTAAATCCTGTTACCTTAATCCACGCAGGCGAAGTTGTGGGAAAAATCTAGTAATAAATGCGAAACTGTATTTGGATATTCGTTACTCAATTATGCTCTAATTGTTTCTATATTACCAAGAAGTTTAGTATCGATATTGTATATAAGCAAGGTTAATTATGGACTAGATTTTGCCCCAAAATTTTTATTCGGAAACTCTACTTGGATGAATTAAAATGTTAATTCTATTAAAATGAGGAATTAAAATGTTAACTACATTTTAAATCACCTTTATAAATTTTATACACGATTTAAAAAAATCCGGGTGTGTTTCTTGTTGTTATCATATAATCCGTTGTATTTAGTAATTTAATCGTGAAAGTTGAATGTAGAATTGTACAGAGGCAATTTTTAACATTGGCATAATTATAAATTTTTCTGCGATGGCTAACACGAAATAAATAGCTAGAAAATCATGCGGACGAAATGGAAACTAGATATTTTTATGCATTCTTTACGAAGTTTTTGAAAATCCACACAATTTTTTTGGCATTCAAATAATCCCTGGTCTTTCATCATTTAACCATAACGATGTTTACTACATAGGATTGCGTTGGACAAATTCTTTTCTACTTTTTCTCGCAATTTTTTTCAAATAATTTATTAATACGGCTAAAATGTCTTTACTGTATTTAAAAGGAAATTTAGAAACTTTTTAAAGCAACATTTCAAACTCTTGCACTAGTGTACGCATATGTTAGGCAGAAACGCATTACCATTGCGAGTTGACAACATTTATTCTGAATTATAATCACTTTTTATTTCAGAATAGATTTTCTGAAAGTTCTGTCGTTTTATTACAACTTACATTTAGTTAATATCATTTTAAAAGTGTCTCTTACTCACCCAGAGCTAAAAAGCCGCACCAACTAATGGCAAGCAATGAAGATGAAGGCCGCACGATATAGCGCCCTCCGCTAAGACGTTTTATGCTCAAAGGCGCATTGCCCAAGAGTCGCGTAAATTTCAGATGATACATTAGGAATGGATTAATCGACAGACTTCTTTCCGACTTCATAAAACGGTACTTACTTGTGGTTTCCATTGTCGATATTTTTTTAATTAATCTCGGTAATATAATTAATTAGTTTTATTATAACATTTGCTTTAAATATACAGTTTTTCTCTTCAAAATAACTTTAAAATTTTGTTTTTTTTTAAAATATTTATATCATTGATAAATAAATGATATTTTATTAATTAATGCTATTGTAATATAATGTGGTATTTGACGTCTACTTTAGAAATTGATTTGAAGTGTTTTAAAAATTGAAGGAAAATGAATTAAAATGGGGCACCACGATGGCTACAAACGAGCGTAATTTAAAAAAAAATTAAAATGATTCACTGAATATTTTATAGACCACAGTAACGGAAGTCGTTAAACCTCGGAGAAACGTACGTGTCTCTACCATATTGAATGTTTCAGTTTTAAAAGCCACGAATTAAATAAATACTTAAAAACATTTGAGTACCGAAGGATCATCAACGAGATACTAAAGAATAATAAATAATTGTTGGTGTATTTATCCATATCTGTTGACACTAGCAATTTATAGGTATAGCGATTTACGCTTTCAATTTGGGCATATAGCTATTTATGCTGGCGTAATTTGTGGCCTAGTTAGACGAATTTCTTGAAATTGGGGACGTTTGTCTGTGCTCTAAAATAATTTTATTCAAAAATGGTAATAGTCCATCAGCTACCACAAATGGATTTCAACACCCAGTATAAAAAAAAACCACATAACTTTTAATGACAAATCAATTAAACATAAAAAGGGATTTCTTAGAGGGAAAAAACTAAAAAAAAAAAAAGAAATTTAATCTCCTGGAACTCAGCACACGTGAGAGAAGTGAAACTTCTTTAGCGAAGTAAACCTGGACAAAGGTAAATATAAAGTTTTAAAATGGCACTGACAGTGAGAAAGAACAAACAAAGTGTAAATCCATAGATTGTACTAAATTCGCATAAGAAGATTTTAATACTATATACATTTAGAAAAATTAATAAAATGTCATTATAAATCGATGTAAACATCTAATCTTCATATTAATGTACATCTCATGGTCTATTGTCAATTAAAAAACAGCTGCAATGTAAGTACCAGAACATTTTTAAATACCGCTCATGTTGTAAATTACATTTACGACTATATTTGCGGGTTCATTGCAGATTTATAAACAAATTAAATACAGTGTATACGTAATATGTTGTTATTCTTGTAATGGATGAAGTATATGCAGAATTATTAATAATTCAAACATAAATGTATAAATAAACCGACAAAATTCCAATAGTCTCTTTTGACACATGTAACGTTAATAATCAAGGTATGCGTGGTATCTCAGCTGGTCATATGTAGCGTGTGAGGTGTATATGTACAACGCGCGCATGCGTGACACTATCTTATTCAATCATTTTGCATCGTTAATGTATACGTCGCTGCTTTTTACTCTACTTCCATGGCGTCGGAATATATAGCTCTCTTTCTCTTTCTCTCTACGTCATATCTTTTTCTATCTCGTGTAACGAAATGTGCCTAAACGTGATGTGAGCTTCAATTTTATCCTCAATTCTCGTCCACTTATTGATTATCGAATCGCCGCCTAAGAAGTTTCACTTTAAAAACGAGAAATGTCAAATTCACCTATATTCCTGACAACAATATTTAAGAAAGTTTTTGAAATGAACTGAAAAATGCATAGCCTCAACTGATACACCTTTTCATACTAATCGAATTGAAGCCTGTCTAATTACAATCATGTGGCAATAATAACGTTACATCTTCTATTGCAGTTCATCTCTTACAAAATGGAGCCTTCGAAGAGGATATCGAAAGCGACGCTGAGCGCAACGTGAACATGGTGTCGCATCAAGTGTCGCCGCGACCGCGTAGCGCGCACAAACACTCCGTTCCATTCTTTATACTTCACCACTCCGGTCTGTCTGGCGTGTGTTTTACCCACGCCAAATGTATGGCGGCTATGAAGACCTATGCAAGACCAGTCTGATGATGGCTGGAATGATATCGGATACAGGTTGTTATTTATTTTTAAAATATTCTACACATATAACTTATTCTACACATTTTAAAAACCGAAAGAATTTGCTAAAATAATTAAGACATCTTTGCATTAAATAAAAATTAATATCGCTAAACGTCTGGATTTAATATTTGTATCGTTAAAGTTTTTATCTGAATTTCAGTCTTTATAAAAAAATATATCCCCTTTATTTAAGCACAATATATGACACGTGTTTTCCCGGTAATTTATCAAAAAATTTTTTTCTAGCTTCGGTGTTGGTAGCGATGGTCAAGCTTATAAAGGCGACACTCAGGGAGCTCATGCACCTGGATATGACGCCGACAGCATCGGAATCGATATCATCGGAAACTGAAGAAGTGAATTATCTTAGATTTTGTAACACTGTGAACAATTCTTTGTCTTTACCGTAACTTTAACTTATAAAAGTCTTGAAGAACATGTGCAGAAAGAATGTCTCAAAAATATAATAAATAATAAAACTAGGTCATTATATCCTTTCAACATCCAACTCGTTTTGAAGGAAGGATGCTTTATGGCTGAGATGTTGATGAGGTACCATAAATAATTGTAAGATATTCTCTTACAGAATGTTTGCATGAATATAGGTTTATAAACGGCAATTTGTGTTACTTGCAGATTCAACTGATTAATCAACCGCTAGTTTTGAGTATTTGTAGGCTACAAATGGATCAATGCTGAACGATATTTAAATATATTTTTTTGTTTATTTTGTAAATGTTTATTTCAAGAATTCTATAAATCTTGTAAATGACCAGTTACAAAAGTTTCAACTCCACGTTTAGACAAAAACGAAATATGAAATTGTGACGTCATACTTTTGCAATGTTCGTTGTAATCCGCAAGAGCACATGAAACAGGGCAATACCTACTCTGTCTGTACCATTCAAGATATAATTTCAAAAATCACTCACTTTTTAACGAATTTTTCACATTTGTTAAGGGTTTTTATATAAATGTTGTTTTTATATTTTAATTAAAATATCAAATTCAGGAGGGATAAATTAATAATTAAAGATTTCACATATTGTATCAAATCTTATTTCATTCAGTTGTTGTGTAAAATTAAAAGATAATCTTTAATATTTAAATCAAAATTAATATTATATTCTGTACAAATTGTCACATCGTTGTTCTTGTAACAAGAAAGATGTAAAAATTTTGAAATAAAAATATAACGAAGTTTTTATTTTATTTTCAGGTTTTCGTAGTTTTTATCGTTTTTACATTTTTAAATCTGTGCCTAAAAAGTTTTACAGATCAATGTTTCCAATTCTAATCTCAATTAACATTTAGAAAAATAGTTAAAAAAATAATGTAGTACATCCCATACGTGTAAATTACGATCGTTTTTTTTCAAAGGCAACCAAGTGAAGTACCCTTGGGCAGTAATTACAAAATGAAATTAAATTCTGTTGCCAATTTATCTTTTTATAACCCGTTTGTGAAACAATATTTTGGCCCAGAATTGAACACTAGAATGCGAGCAGGTTTTGAAGTGTGAAGAGTTAAGCCTTAGTTTCATATTTCTGCACGGAGCGTATTTTTAAAAGTACAACTTTTGGTTGTTCGGGCTGTATTTTATTTTGAGGCCATATATAGTAAGTATTTCCCACATTTACCGCATCTACCGGGCGACTACGTTGTACTTTGATCTCATGAAATTAATCAACCTGAGAATTAATTACACATTATTTGCATTAGCGCATTATCGTTAACAATATTAAACCTTTAGATATTGCTTTTGATAAGAAATACGTGTACTGATAGAATTGCGTTTTATGTTTAATAACTAATTGAATGAAAAATAATTTGAATATGATTGCAGCTCAAACGTCACCTTTCGTGTGCTCGTATGAATGTGATCGTAGTGGGCGCACAGCCCGGCTTAATCGCGTACAATGTCAGGTTGCCGCCATCGCCTCGGCCTCACTGTCCGCAATGACCTCAGGAGCTTCTGACGTTTCAACATCAACTAATAATTTTATGATTTAAAAATGATTAATACTGCTCGTAAATTATTACAAAATCAAAGAAATTAGTGTAAGGTTGATCTAATGCAGTTTCGACAGCATTTATTTATTTTTTCGACAGCTAATATTGTCAAGTCTAACATGTCGAATAAAATCCTGATGACAGGCCGTACTGTAAATTAAAAATGATAATATGGTATTCAAATATATCATTGTCATTTTTCGCTGTTAAATTGACATCTATGGTTTACAAAAAATAAGGAAATTAAGGAAGATTCAACATTTCTGCAAAACAGTACTGCACCATCTGGTTGATTTGTAGTAAGTCCCTATTATTTGGCCTACCTATACACGTCTAATGAGATAAAACAATAATTGATTCAATTAAAAAAGTACCTTATCATTTCTATATTTTCTTATAAGTGAGAGAACAAACTTTCTAGACAAATGTTGTAGCCATTTCCGCGATTTTATTATATTTTTATACTTTGAAACCGAGGCTATTTTAAACCTACGGATGAATTTAAATTATATGCGAACATATTCCAAATTTTGGTGTTAGCTATTTTTAACCGACTTCAAAAACGTTGTATATATTTGTTGATGAATTCCAATTATTTGACCAATTTAAGATAACATACACAAGTCGCATCGTACTTTTTCTGAATAGTGAACGAAACTGAGTAATCACGCTCGGGTCGGTGAGGCTAAATCGTCATCGACTCGCCCATAATGTCTCAATTTTGCTGAAATTCGGCTCCCTTAGGGATCAGAAAGCTGAGTTCACTCTTGGGTAAACTCGGTTTTTTTCGATATCGGCTGAGCGAGTACACTGTCTACCACGGAGTGCATCGTTTCAAGAATTATGTTTTATTCTTTATAAATATTTTATTTAAATATAATTTACAACTACACACACAAGGGCAATTCAAGTTCGATGATGCAATGAATGTCGAGTGTGTTCGTCTATAAGTAGTATATTAAGTCTGTGGTTTAACCATTAGAGGGCTAACTCTTCCTAAATCAAAAGGGCGTCAAACTTGACGTAAGAGAAATCGTTTCATCTCAAAACATTTTGAGTAAGTTTTCACTTCGAAAAGTTTCGCGCACCACACGTCGTCGTTGTCACTCACGTTTTCACGCGATGTCTCCCTTTATTTCTTGCGATTTGTGTTGTTTACGACGTATGGCGTTGTTTTTGGTGTCATTCAAGTGTCAAATAAAAGCGAGTTAAAAATGTAGGTATTACAATTGGACGTTTCCGATCTATTTAGATGGCCGTTCCAAGTAGAATGTACCCTTAAAAGTTTGAGATATGATAGTGTGATAAGTGATTTGGAAAAAAGCTATGTGGAAATATCATTATACAAGGCTTTACGAGGCTTACGGGGTTGACGTAATTTAGGATATTCTCTCTTTTTTATTGCATCCTTCCAGGATTAATGACTGACTATTTGAGATTCTGACCCAAGAACATATTGAAAATAAGAACAGCTGACTTCTACTTTGAGTAAGTTACTAGACTGAAATCAATAACGTCTACGGTTTTCTTTGCTCTGTAAGGCTTTTACTAATTAACAGTGCGCAATTAGACTGGAGATGAGTCAGGATGGTTTCGTTAAATAATATAAATATTGCAGCTATTTTGATGAATTACGGAAACGAAAGGTTTAAATCCCCTTTCATTTCTAGGAAGGAAATATTACACGTGCGGTGCGTACTTTGCAATAAATAGCAAAGAACAAAAAGTGCACAGCTAATTAGCGGAAAAGCGGGAAAGCGTTTTGTTAACAAATGGTCTATACAAGTCCTCGTAATTTATAGAGATCCCTTTACGACTGAATTAAGTTGCATGATGTCATGTTTTGCCGCAAATTATCGAAGATAATTTGTGTGGGAGTATAACGAAATGAAGAGTGGGATGGACAAATTACTCACCTTGTCAAAAAATTGATATGAGAATTTTGTAGCTCGTAGATAGAGGTTCAAAAAATGTTAACATTTCTTTTCTTTTTATTAACCGACTTCAAAGAAGGAGGAGACTCTTAAATCAACCCTATTTTTTGTATGTAACCTCATATCTCCGTCATTAATGAACCAATTTAGGCGATTGTTTTTTTACTCCTAGTATGGTTCCATTGTAAAATTTAGTAAGAATTTCGCCGTGCGCATTGAATATACACCATAAAATTCCTCAACATTGAAGATGTTGAGGAATTTTATGGTGTATATTCAATGCTGCAGATTCAGGTGCTGCGATTGATTTTGAATAATGTAAGTCTTATGATACGAAGGGTGTCATAAATTGTCTTATGATACGAAGGGTGTCATAAATTTGTTTCTTAGCAAAATCAATGTACAATAATTGAGTAGGGAGGTGGTGACGGGAACACTTTAGTGATGAGAAATAAGCTCGTTTGGCTTACCTTGGCGTAGCAATAAGGTAACGAAGTAAATAGGTAGTTAATACGCATAACATTATTTCAATCTTTGATCAATAAAACGTGATGCTGCATATGTACTTCCTTTCTAAGTCGTAAGGCTGGAAGATGTATTGTTTTTGTTGACATTTTGGGACTCAAACTGATACTCTGTTCTTGAATTTCAGGTTCAAATTCCTCGTCCTGATGTTGCCTGTCTAAATCATGAGACTTGGAGATCTACTGTTTTTAAGTCTGTATTATTTATCTCAAGCAGAAACTCAGTCATCGAACTACGTGCTGTAGCTCCTCAACCTTGCTTAAACCGCAAGACTTGAGAATCTTCTTTTTAAATTAGTATTGTAATCCTAAAGAAGAGACTGTCATTGACTTCAAGGCTCCAATTTCTCAGTCTTGATGTTGCAAAAATATTGCCTGCCTAATAATGAGACTTGAAGATTTGCTATTTTTAAATTAATGGTGTGGGTCTCAAGCTTCTATTCTTGAACAAGAGATTCTATTATTGAACATTGGATTTCAATTCCTCAGTCTTGATGTTGCAATGTACTGCCTAAACCGTGGATGTGAATATATAATGTTTTTAAATTTTAATATTATGAATGCCATGAATATACTACTGTCGCTGAACTCCGGATTCCAACTCCTCAGTTCTGATGCTGTAGGATTATTACCAGCATAAGTAATGAGATTTGAGGAGCTACTATGTTTAAATTAGTATTTAGGGTCTCAAGCAAAAAACCTGCCACGGAAGCCAACTCCTGAGTATTGATATTGCGTAGTATTGCCTGTTTGAACCTTGAGAATTTGCCGTTTTTAAATTGAGAAATACATACTTCATTCATAAGCGTTGAGAAATAATACATTTATTTAGTTGTTTAAGTAACCAACTTATTTTGAAGTCTTCAATTAATACATCAATAATGATTGCTAAACTTTAATACTTACTCTGGTCGAAGTGGGTAACAAAGAATGTTTTATTTACAGCACACTCGAGTAGTAAGTGAATACAAATGGTATAAACTTGTACGGAGGTCACGACGATTGCGTTTACAATGGTCAATCATATTCAATGGAATAAGGATACAAAAGATATTTTCGTATCCTTATTTATTCATCTTAAATGTTATTAATTATAAAAGGTTAATAACATACATTTAAAGTCAAACCTACATATTATATGTGTGAATTTTTAGCATTAAAAATCTCACGTGCTAGTTGTTTAAATTAACAAAAACCGAAAAGTCGCTAAGTAAAATCAAATGTTGGCTACTCAATTTTATCTTTTAATTAAAAAACGCCCGAGCTAACTGTCTACGAAATACTGAGTTAGAATAAACGAATGAAATCCTGTCACAGAAATAGAAGTCAAATTAATATTAGAATAGAACTTATCTGATTATTTTGTACGTGTAGATCATAAAATATGTGGCATTTAAATTTAAAAATTTTATCTCTAAACCAGGTCAAATGTCGACTCTTCGCTCCGGTCCTTGAAATTATTTTGGCTTTATAGACAAAATAAACTGTCGATGTGAGCAAATGAGAATTTCAGTCTCGAAGAGCTGGGAACGTATTAAAAAATTAAGGAATTTATAAATGCAGTCAAATTCAGATCTATAAACATACGAAAACATTTTTATTTTGGTTTATATTATTGCATTTACATGCATCAATAAACATTCGATGATCCCCTTGACACCTGCACCACGTGAGGAATTGTATTGCAATTTAATGTTAATGAAATTACGATATTAGGTTGGTGAATAACATATCATTCCAATCATTATAAATAATGCTAACGATTATCCATAATGAATATACTCAATCCAAATAAATAGATATAGAATGGTCAGACAAATGAAACAAGGGCTGAAATATCATTTTTGGTGGCAAAAAACTTAGATCAGTACCTATCGCCTAAACAGATGGAATAATTTGATTGTAATTTGATATTTTAATGTGTTTTGTAATATTTTTTTTTCCTTTTTCTAATTTACAATATCGGGTACCCGCTACATAAAAAAAAATTTTTGATTAAAAACGGACTAAAGGATTTTATGAACACTTAGGAATTATATTTTATAAGCTGAAAAATAAACTATGACTAATTTTTTCCGGCAAAACTTGTTTAAGCCCATCTCATAGAAACTTATGAACTTCACCCGTTTGTATCGTGAGACTATAATGCGGCGCTCCGTTATTGTGAGCACCTAAGGCCCATATGCACCACACACGGTTAGGACTATTAGTCGGACCTATTAACAATTAAAAACGTATTTATGTTTCTCAATAACTGTTAGTTGAGTCGGAACAAGAGTCTGCTTTACCAACCGTGCCCTATTACATGGTGCAATTGCTAAAGTAAATATACAAAATAGGTTATTAACGATCAGTAAATCCGACTGAGAGTCCTGACCGTGTGTGCTGCATACAAGCGTAATAGGTTCAAAGAGAGAAAAAGACAGTAAAATTTTATTGCTAAATTATAAAATACGTATGGTTTAAAGGTAAGCTACAAATAAAAGTGCATCTTTATCGAGCAATAATTCCTTATTTATATCGAAATGATTAGTTGATCTTCAAAATCACGAATTTGATAATTGAAATTACCTTCAAATATTTGTAAATATTTAATGTTTTTATCTTCAGAAAATGTTAAGTTTACATTTCAAATGAAATGACATACGAAAATTGCTTAATTAAAAACTGTATGTATAAAATGTCTAACAAATTACATCTTTATGTACGTAAGTGTTCTTTTCACGTCCCCTTCGAAATTTGGTTAAAAGTAGGTCGTTTATAATTGTTTGTTGTTTTTATCAACATTTTTTTCCTTATCTAGGGGATATACTTATCTACAAACCCGTATGTTTTACACGTGCCTTCTGTGTACACATAAACATATAATGTACTGGTATAGATGTTTAAACTATTTATGGATTAATGTAGAATTTACCACTGTTTTGTACAACGCAACCATCATTATTTAACAATACTTTATTATTGTGCTTTTTCATGGTAAGATATTATGAAAAATTCACTATGATTATGGGTAAGGTTCGCTATAGTTTGTGATTATATAAGTAAGTACTAAATAGTTGACCTATTTATATCTTTGAAGTAATTTCAGATATTTTATTTACTCCAATTTCGTTTTGCGTTCACTTTTAGAAACAAATATACGAGATTCCGCCACATAATGTAATTGTTATAGTGAAATATACTATCATGGTATCTTGCAATAACTGAATATTTTAAGGTCTTTGCTGACCGGAATATTTCCGCCCGTAATAGTGACTGAAACTCTTTTATTTTAATGTAATTTTCTGACAAAAGTTCATATTTGTATATAAAATTCTACATAAAACTATTATTTCATTGTAATGTTAACTTTATTTTATTTATTGACCATAAAGATGCTAAATTATCAAATTGACAATCATATTTACGCAAACTTTAATTACATAAATAATGCCATAATGACCATTTTTTCAAAATCAAACAATTTTTCGCTATTATTTTAGTGAATAAAAATAATGCCTGGAACAAGAAGTATTAATTATATTTTTTAATTACACTGTGAGATTACTCCTACATCTTCCGCGCCTAATTCCTCATGTCTTTTGGGGCCAGCCCTTCTTGTTCTAATGCGCTATTCTTGGCGTAATTGAGTTATGTCCGGGTGTAGTCCCATCGTCTTCATGTCCCTTACTGCTGTTTGCATCCAGGCGGTTGGTGGTCTGCCGTGTCTTCTTTTAGGTTGTTCGGTTTTTGGTAATTTTTTGTGAAACTTTTGCCATTTTAAACATTCCACGGATATGTTCATTTGTAATTTTACCTTTCATAGTTACTCCTCCAGACCATCTGAACATCCTTAACTGATTTACGCGGAGTCTCAAGGGTCAGTATTCAAATTTATAGAATATAGTTGGCCTTACTGCTCTTTTGTAAATATTGCTTTTTATGTTCTTGCATTTGAAATAATCTTTCGATATTCCTGATCCTTGCATCGTGCATAACTCCTTTTAAAAATCTCACTTCAACCAGTCGCCATTTATACGATTTTCAATGTCATTCTCTACGGATCATCTATTGTTATTATTAAGACTAGATATTATTAAGGCTAGATATTTGAAATTGTAATAAAACTGATTTCAAAGGGATGTTTTCGATGTGTGATGGCTGTGTTGCCCCAATCGTTCCGGATAGCTTAGAGTGCATGTATTCGGTTTTGGTCTTACTTACATGAAGTCCTTTGCAATCCAGTGCGGAGCACCACGTTGTCAAGTCAACCTGTACTTCTTCCCTTGACTCTGCTATTAACGTCATCTGCATATAGTAGATTCTATGAACTACTTTTGACACATACATGAACAACTTTTGTGACATAGTTCATAACTCATTGTGTGCATTTGGGATTAATTTCAGTTAATATTTACATATTTTTCAGTTACTTTTTGCTTTCCCATAAAATCCGCAATACAATATGTGAGAGGAAAACCATTTATATCTTCTAAATTAAACCACTTAATGCGCGAAGTATTTTCTTATGCGGGACATTCCATGGTGACATCCTTATATATGCAATCATCAGCCGTTGTTGTGTGGTGTGTGGTTCACTTGGGATTACTTCACAATCTTTGAACCATTTGCGAAACTTTCCACCACAAATAATAAAGTATATTTGTGATGCTGGTGTGCTACTCTTAAAGTCATAAGGTTTTTCCTGTTGAAGAGTGTGTTAACTATTGGCATACTAAAGATGTTATCAAACTCAAAAAATAGTTTTGGTCTTGGTCATTAAGGCCTCATAACCATTATTTATATGACACTTATCCGAATGGCGGCGCATTGGACCCAAAATGTCTATTTAGATCACCTGGTAGGACTTTGTCTTCAAATGCTGGTATTATTTGGAAAAAATCTTGGAGGTCTTCCCAAAAATTAAACATTTTGTCTCTCCAGTTTGAGGAGCATTTATCGATATTATATTTAACCATGGTTGTTTATTGAGGGCGACTTTTACTGACATCATTCTGTTCCTACATCTATTCACAGTCATTATATCACCTATTCGCCACCTGGAGTAGGCCCAATGTAGGCTCCCCCGAGTACACAATAAGATTTCTTGTGAAATAAAATTTACTTATCCACGTAGATAAAATTTTCGTTCTCTAAAATTGATTACTTCCATATTGTTTCCATAATTTTATATTTGGGATTAAATTCATACAAGTTTATTGTAGTACTTCACATACTGTACATTTGAACCTTTTCTACTAAAGGTACCTTTGGAAGACTCGATGGAAACCATTATCCATTTATCTTTTTCGTTAAATATTTTCCTTATAGGTTCAAACAATTTATTTCAACCTCAGTAATTTTTTTCGGAGCACTATTTTGAAAAATATTGCTCCGAAAATAAAAATGAAAAAATATTACTGGTAAACTATTTATTGTTAGTATCGTCAAAATTTTAACTCATCGTCGCGAGGGAGTTAAATCTTAACCTAGTAAAGACCTAAAATGCCACGGTATATCATATGATGACATCAAAATGAAATAAATATTTCAAGAAATGTTTATAACCAGATTATAAAAACAAGAGATTATTGTCATAGTAACTACTAAAGTGATTCAAATCTGCGGCAAGTTTTATTTATAAAAATGTACTTACGCTATGCCCGAGTCTGTAACTCTTATTTAATTTAAGCACATAATCAATATACCTTTGTATCTACTCATAATTATTATAATCGTCTATTTCCATAGTCGTTAAGGCTATAAAATAAGAAGGCCAGAATCCATTCATCTTAGTAAGTATTAATTAAAGTTACTACAAACTATAACAAAATTCCAGTAACAGATAACGGAAAAAGTAGTGTTATTTGTTCATCAAATAAGGATTAATGTGCTATTAAGAACTCAAGAAGTAAATAAATGTTTATGATATTTTGTGAGATCACATTTCCATATGGGAAACCATGGTGCGAAATACGTTAATTGTACCCTTGTCACTTGCTAATGGAACAACATGGAATCCTTACATCTATCTGGTTCTGGTTCTATTAATATGTTAGTATAAACGTCCGTTATAGTGGTTTCAATCAAATATATTAACAAAATAATAAGTATTATCAACATTACTTTCCATAATTCTTTTTTAATTTAATTAATCGTTTCCAGTTTGAATATTTCTTTTATCTTTTTAATTTCTGTCATTAAATAATACTCGATATTATGTTGATGATATTATCCATAAACTTGCTAATAAGAGAATGATTAAACCGATGTTTAATTACTCATATTTGCACCTAAATTTATGTGGAAACTTAACAATGTCTTCATTTTTTTTTAATTTTGAGTCATGACCTATATTATGGAAATAACTAACACGTTATGTTAGGTTATTTTATAGCATCATAGTTAAAATAATCGTTAAAATCATCTCAGTAAAAAAACAACATATCGATTTTTCTTGACAACTTCAGTATGCACTATTATTCTGGATTGAAACAATTACTAAAGTCCGTTCAGAAGATCCAAGCATATAAGTATATAACATTCATTTCTTAATGATTGTTTTTTGTGATATCAAAACTGATTTTGATGAAATTACGGACTCCGTAATTAAATTAAAATAAAAATTATTTCGAGAAATGTCGTTTTAGTAACTGGCATCAGAAATGTAATCTTTATGTACATAAAAAATGTAACAAAATGATTTCTGAACATGAAAACAATTTAAAAAGAATAATTGGTTTAGCATAAAGTATGATAATGGAAGCCAGAGAAACAGTTTTTAGAATTTTTGTCTGTATGTCACGCGAAACTATGAAACGAATTTTCGTGAAATTTGGGATGATAATAATTTATACCTAAGAGTATATGAGAGAAAAAAGTTCTAATAACTTTTATCGTTCCGAATGTCATGCGAGTGAAACCGTGGGGCACAGCTAGTTAAACATATAACTAAATATCGTTAATTTAGATAAGATTTTTTATATTGTAAGAATGAAAAATGTGAAAAATGTGATCCTCGTTTCGTAAAAAATCAACTTTGATTTGAATAACTCCAGAACGTTTTTAATGTTCATTTGAATTCTGAAAGCCGATTTATACGATTTTCTTCATGACGAACATGACAGTTCATGGGTTTTACTGTTATCTTATTTTCACAAAGATTATTTTTTCTCCGCAGCTTAATAGTATTCAACTTTGTATTCTGTGTAAATATCTGGTTCAATAGTCATGTCGCCTGCCCCCGCACTGTTCGTGATTAAAAATGATGGTAAGCGACAACTACAGTGATGTTGAGTTTGTGTTAAAAGAAACTATCGCTCTATAGTGTCAGCAGCATTATGAAAACTGAGACTGAAATATATCAAAGACCCCGAAATCTTTAAAATCTGAAATGTTACCCGTTTTGGTTCGGAAGGTATTTAAAAAAAGAGATACCGTGTTGAGATATGACCTCAAGTTATTGGCGTAAATACGTTATCTCCGTCGAAATAGAGATATTTGAAAAAAGTAGTTTCAATCTAATTTTCCGAAAATTCGAACTGTCTTGCGACGGTACCTTGACATTATTGATAAAACTACGTGATGTAGTATTATTTCTACTTTCTTTAATTTCTTTACCACGACCTAGGTTTCGTTGTATTACAACATCTTCAAGTGGGATATTAGCAACGGTTCAGGTGGTGGAAAGATAGCAGGTGGGATATTAGCAAGGTGGGATATTAGCATCTTTGCTAATATCCCACCTGAAGATGTTGTAATACAACGAAACCTAGGTCGTGGTAAAGAAATTAAAGAAAGTAGAAATAATAATACATCACGTAGTTTCATTTAATTGTGAATAATGAATTTCTACAAAATTAACGCCAAATATATTCAATTATTGATAAGCTTTGGTGAATCACTGCCGGTAATGTTTGCACTGGTACTAGGTTGGCCTGTCTATTACTCATATCAATATTTGGCGGATCGCCGTGAAATATTTCTTCACTGGTGTTACGCGGGACCCGATATTTTAGCTTAGGTTTCTTCGTCGCCGTTCAGCTTCCATAAGTGGAATATTTTTGGAAACGCTTTGGATTATTCTTTCTTTATATTTGCCATTTCGTGAAATTCTGCTCACATAAATTTGCCAAGTGTCCACTCATCCTCAATATTTTGAACAAATTCTTTGTAATTTTCTCACAGAATTCTACAGAGTATCTGCGTTATGATTCTGTATTTCATTAAATAGTTTACCTGATTCCGCGCAAAATACAAATGAGCATTTAACTTGCTATATCAATGCGTTCGCTACCCATTCTCGAAATAAACTGACTGACCGGAGTGCTCTTAGGAATAACTGTCTGCATGAAAAATCTGACTTTACTGCTCGCAGTTTATATTTTAAATGTTTTGAAATCTTCTTTATTTTTATGTTGCGATGATGTCTACACTATTGCGCTATTTACAACGAAAGTGAGTTGAAATATAAGGAGAAAGTACATTACATTTATATTGGCCCTACCAATACTCTATCATTTTGCAAAGTTTGCTTTTATGAAATGCTTCTGTTGCATGTTATGTTACTAATTGTTACTATGTAAAATTAGTTTTATTTTTTTCATAAAACTTAAATTACAGGACACTAATGAAATCAACCAATTTATTAAGTACACAAAATTCATAATTGCGTACCGTTGTAATTATCTACAATGTAATAAAATACCAAACTACAATCATGATAAAGTCAAAAGATTTGATAGCGAGTCAAACTGATATTACGGATAATTTAAATAATTTCAGGATGTTGAAACGGTTTGTACCTACCTGATCATCATTCTGTAGGTGGTCATCTTAATTATTTGCGGTAAAATTGGTCCTGTTGCGGTTACACCACAGTGACTTTAGAAACTCGAGTACCCGATTGTAAGTAAAGGTTGTAAGTAATGTATAAAAGATAATATTAACACTATGTTTTAAATTATGTAAACACTATATGTTAATTAGAAGAAGAAGTTATGGCTCTAACAAATGAATAAAGTGTTTATTTCTAATAATCTGAATCTAATTAAAGGAAAGGTCTATCTGTGCCCTTAAAAATTACTAACATAACGATTAATTTAGTAAGAATATTAAAGGTAAACCCATTTTTTTCGAAAATAGTTGTGAATGAGACACATGGTTTTATTATTGAACATACTATTAGGTTGATATGAACCGACAGGGAAAAAAATTAAGATTTTTGCCTTTAACCTTTTGAAATACTTCTACGATTATGGTAATCGTAAAACAATACGTATTATATATAGTCCAACATAAATAGCCTGCAATTAGTCCAGTTCCAATTCAATTAGTATTTCTTTAGTTTTTATAGCATATAGGTTTAAATTTTTGATAGCAAAACTTAAGGGCGGAACAGGTTTCTGAGGTCAGGAATTTAATGATATGATTTGTGTTTTTCCAATTAACATTTCCTTTAAAAACCTTATTTTTCCTTTCATTGTTTGCAAGTTTTGCAACAAATTAAAATTATCCGATTGCATAGCGTTTTTCTTGTCGTTGCTTATAATTCTGAATAAAAAAAGCCACGAGAATATCGCTCTTATATAACTGCCATAGTACATCTGGGGTAAGCAGTCTTATGGGGATGAAAATATACATTTTAAATTTAATGATCAGCGATAAATATTACGGTGTTTCAATCTCTTTATAGTAATTAATATCACATCAATTAACAATTTTTAAATAAAACTGTTTTAGCGCAATGACATAGGCATTGTCAATTTCAAATTTATAATTTGACCTTAAAAATGACTGGAATAAATAGCTAAACCCAAAATTACTAGGGTAAATAGCTATACTCATATAGTGTTGGTGTGGAAAAATAGGTATAATGAGCCTACTAATTACATATACTATCTCGCTAATGATACTTTAATACCCAAATATTTTTATTCAGGTTCATTTAAACTAAGTAAAATTAATGGAGCATCTAGATTTTCCGGGGAATTAATGACTTCCGCTACTATGGTTTCTGGTATATAATATTCATTGAATAATTTAATATTTAATTTTTAAAAATATTTTTAAGTATGCTAGGTTATAGTCATTTTATTGTACTGTTCTAATTTACTTTCCTTTAGTTTCCTGAACATTTTAGATTGATTTGTAAAATAGACCTCAAACATCGCATTGTATTGTAATTTCATTTAATTAGAAAATAATAGAAGTTGAGAAACAAATTTTACTACAGATGTCGATAACAGATATATTGAATAAGAGACAAAATTAGAAAGTTAATTAAGTCCTTTTTTCATATTATAGAGATTAATTAAGACAATTTTTGACAATGAAAATCATAAATAAGCGTCGTTTTTTGAAGCCAGAAAGAATTTTATCGATTAACCCTTTCCTAATGTACCATCTGAAATTTCTGCGACTCTTAGGCAATGCGCCCTTAAGTATAAGATGTGTCGCCGAAGGGCGCTACATCGTGCAGCCTTCGCCGTTGCTACTTGTCTTCAGTTGCTGTGGCCTTTTAGCGCTGGGTGAGTGCAAGGAAACAATTTTTTTTTAAATTTTCATTAATGCGTATGAAGTTAACTAAACGTAACTCATACTTAAATGATTGAACATTCAAAAAAGAAGCATTCTGAAATAACGAGTAACTAACTATAAATAATAAGAATTAACTAAAAACTAACTATATATAATAAGAAGTAACTAAGAACTAACTATATATAATAAGAAGTAACTATAATTAAATGGGCAAATTAAAATTGTTACGTGTTTCTGCTTAATATACATCAGTTTAACGGTTTGGAAGTTTTATTTACACGTTTCCCACGTTTAATTATATTGTATGCAGCAAAGAAATTTTAGTTGTATTAACAAGAAATTTGGAAAAGTCGTAATAAAAGCTTGAAAAAAGAATGCGGGTGAAAACTGTATAAGTTTTATAAATATTCACCGTACAATTTTATATTACTTTATTACGATTAAATTATATAGTACAATAGATTATATCATGAAAACAAGAAATAAATGTGGATTTTCTAAAATTCTCACAGAACTTATAAGGCTAACTACCTGTTATTTTATTCACGTGGAATTTGAGTTGAGACAGTGGAACATTAAATTCTATAGGGAGTAAACAGTTTGCAACAAAAAGTAGTTTATATATTAATATCTACAATAAACTGATAATCTACTTGATAGAGTAGCAACTGTCCAAACAAAATTTTGCTTTTATGATATTTATAGGTTTCCGCAGTTTCGACCGCGTTCATTTTCGCTTAATGCAACGGGATTTCAAGCACGTTTTGGGCTTTAGAGACAAACAAAAAAAGTAATATATATATATATATATATATATATACACACACATATATATATATATATATATACACTAAGTTGTTTATTGATATATTGTAGTGCTAAATTTTTGTCATCATGGATACACCACATAACTCTAAGTTTCATAGTACAGGAATTAAGATATTCCCTTATTAAAATCTATATTTTAATTTAAATTATAAACTATGTACATACGTTTAGGCGTAACTGAGTCGCAATTAGTGTTCGAACGATATTTTCGATACAGAGTGAATATCAATAATTTGGGCTTGTATACCCGATATCCAGTACTCTGTACTCAAGTCTGATACTTTAGTATCAGTTAGTACTCATCTTCTCCACAGTATCGAGTACTTGTGAACCTATGAATCGCAAATTGTATTTTTATGAGATTACCCTTCATTTATAAAAAATACGGAATTTGAACACCCCAGACGTAAAAAAAAATAAATAACTCATTCCTCTATCTCTACTTAATTCCTTCTTGATACTTACGATTGATCTTTAGAGAGTAAATATTGACATTGAAATCAGTAAAGCGTAATAATATCGATATTAAGAAGAAAACCTGGGTCTTCCATGTCCAATGGTTAGAACGTAGTCATATATACTGTATTAAAATTGAAAATTGAATGTAGCCATAATACACATGGCCACATTCATACACACACATTTCGATGTGACTCGTGCTACAAATTAATATTTTCTTTGAAAACACCCTTCTTCCATTACTTTCATTGATCCCCTTCCTGCATGCAAACGCATTACTATTTCTACCTGGATGTTCACGCTATAATATTTTCATCGCTTTGATGAAAGTACATTAACAAAAGCTCAACGTTAATGAATCGTAACTTTTGTCAGATTAAACGATTAGTTGCATTTTAATTCCTAATTTTTTTCCCGCTAATTTTCGAATATTGAATAACTTTGGACCCTACAATTCTTTGAACTCTCCAAGTAAATATGTAAAATTGAAATTTAACGAGTTTTGGTATATTTCTTCCGTGAAATAAATTCTAAGTAATGCGTTGTAATAAGTATATATTTTTACCTTGTGGGCAAATATTAGAGAAAAATACATTTCTAAAAATATCTGTTAAAAAATGGCGCTATGTAGACCTTTGCACATTTTGTAATTGTTTTATTAAACATTATAAAATAAAGAAAAATTGGCAATCACTGTATAATACTAATTACAAATACTATCTAAATCCTTTTGCTAAGTACTTATATTTCATAAGAAGATATAGAGTAATTTGGAAGAAAAATTAAAATTACCTTTCAGAAATTTTTAATCTGATGGCCAAACATTTTTTTTATTTCTGATTACTATCAAACAAAAATTGAGGTAAAATATAATCAGTTTTTCAAATATATGCATATTTGAAAAAATATGTAGAATATAATGCATATGTAGAATTTCAAATTATATTATTATTCACACGTATAATATCGACTCTTTTGTTATATCAGTCATTCCAATAAATCGTTTTTTTTCATTTTAAACACTATTCTTACGAAGTATCCAATACTGAGCTGTACCGATTTCTTGGGATCGGTACATTTTGAATATCGATATCTTGGCCTACAATGCAAAATGAGTAATCCAAAGAGTCGCATATATACTATTTAGTGAGGTGATATAAATTTTGCTTTCCAGAGGTATACTACGCTTTGATGCACTTGCTTTTATACGAATACAAAAGAGTACCTGCAATCGTCGTACACGTCAACTTCACTGCAAACGTGCTGGGCGTGCTCGCAGTGCTCGTTACACTTCGACGCAGCGCCACGAGCGTCTCGCTCATCTTACAACAGATATCATTCGTGAGTAATAATTGTTATAAAGTACCTCACGAAATCATTCGATATTGCTCAGGAAAATTAATTTATTCACGTCTGCATTATTATTTTATCACTCGAGTATTTGAGTAACATGTGATGTAGAACATACATGGAAAACTATTTAATCTCCAAAACGTAAAATGTTACAAAATTAGAAGTTATGATTTAAGGATCGCCATCAATAGCATAGTATAGCAAAATAAGGATAAAAAAATTAGTAATTTATGGTAATGCTGTGAATTTTCCACGGTCTCTACAATAAAGAGAACAATTAGAACGGGCAAGTGCCTGTGCACGTAATACGCATAAAATATGTTTCGTAAGTTGCCTAATTGTAATGTTTGACCTAAGTTAACCGAAATAATTTTATGTGAAAGTTCTAACCAAATGCAAGTAACATCTTTATAGTTTTTTTAAAAGATAAAAAAATGGAAAGGGATAATTCAATAATATTTTGACTTGTTCATAGAACAGAAAAGAAATTTATTTCCACTTCGGTTATGCAGGGAGGCGTGTTCAAATGTTTTTTAATTTCATTCATTACAATTGCGGAAACTGTAAGGCTATGGCAGATGGGCGGACGGATATGGTAAAATTATTCGAGTTCCTTGTTTCACTTTGCAACCCTAGATGACAGGCGAATCCTGGTGTAAGTTTCTTCTTTATCCTCGAAGTCCTTGTAAATTGAGTAACGATGGTAACATGTTCGTTAACGTTCGGTAAGTTCAGAAGTGCATATTCTCTTTAGAATATCCAATTTCACCTTGAGACAAAGAGCAATACACGGAGCTCGTAAGATTAATGGGTGTTAGTTTACATAAAAACCAAAATATGGGAAACTTAGCATTTTGATAAACTTTTTACATTTTAGTGAAACGGTTGCAATATGTGAATATTGAACGATGCGATTTGTAAAAGTTGAATGTTTGAAGCTGGTTCTCAGTGAACAAATTAACAGTGTGTTTAAAAGAATTCGGTAAAAGTTTTGAAGTTTTGTTATAACAATAACCCTGAAATATGTTTGTGTGAGTTTATATGTATGTTTCCAAATGGTAAATGTTAAAAATACAAATAGCAGGCATGAGTGACATAACGATATTTGTTCTATTTCTAAGTCATAATCGTATTATTTATAGAGAAGGCAATAAACAGGTAATCAGACTTACATTTATTCATACTCTTATATTCATATATTAGCTATTACGCGTAACATCCACTGTCGTCTTCGCGCCTCCATAGCACTTCATACTTACCAGTATTTTAGGACTCGTCTCACAAATATGAACATTTGTTTTGTATAAGAATTTAGTTTTTCTATGTAAACATGTGTTTGGCAGTTACCGCCTCGGGTCATTTCGTCGTGGTTTTATTGGACAGTTGGTAAGTGAAGTCTTCAATGCGCGGTATCGGGTAGCCGTCGGGATTAGTGACTGCGTTGTCTTCGGTAGTCACCGCAGGCTCGTAGGGCTCCGTTCTTTTGGGGCATGATTTGGAGTGGAGATGACCAGGGGCTTCTGCTTGGACTATATAGACTTTGCCACATCATGTTCTCGAACTCATTTTTGACGAGTTCGTACTGATATGGTAGTAAGGGTAATACAAGGGCGGTCCAGTCGTTTCGATGACGTGTTCGATGGGGTGTTTTGGTATTAATGCCATTGAAGTGACGTGAGAGATGGCGGGGTACTTTGCCAGGATGTCATGGAAGGACTTCCGTATGCCGTTGCTCCTAACTGTAGGCATGTTGGTTACGCGTAGTGGTACGTTGACGACGAGGTTCATGCAACTATAAATTAGGCGTCAGTTTTTTTAGATCGACGATAAACTGGTGGTGTTTTAAGAAATTGGCCGCCAAGATGGACCTGCTGACCGCGGAGACTATAAATCGCCATGTATATGGTCGTCGTAGGTTTAGGTCGAGCTCCAATGTTTTTTCGCCGTAGGTGGGAATTACAGTATTGTTGGGTGCGTAAATTTGAAAGGATAGTAGCTACGTTGAGGTATGCCTCCTTCGTGGGAGAACGGATATATTGGCGCCAAAGTCGACCAAGAAGGTGAGTTTAGACTTCTTATTCTTGACGAAAAGGCAATGGAAAGACTCGTAGATGATGGATTCCACTGCGGCCAGTGTTGTGTCCAGTGTAGGTTTTGTGGGCTTCTTGAATGAGCATGACGTCGTTAATTTTTTTGCGTTAACCCCGAATCTGCGGTGGTGCTAAGATGAGACTGGTGACTGTTAGTCGGTAGTTGTAGCGGGAATCCGACCGACTGCGCGGCGATAATTGGTAGCGCACGGCGTTACGATTAGAATCGAGGCTCTGTGGCGGACTCGACTTAAGTTCCGCTATATAGAGCGCGAGTCAGCGAATCTCTTACGATAAGGACTCATTAGCTGTAGCGGCTGTTGCAGGTGCACGTTACGTCTGAGCGACTTGGTTATGCTCAAGCAACTTCTAAAGGCGGCAGACAGATGCCGGTGGTTTGCGGTGTTATTGCCGGTGAAATTACGTAGTTTGAATGTCGAGCAGGGATTGTCCTCTGGATGATGCTCTTGAACGTATGTACGTGGTCGAGCGGAGATTTATGCTCTAGGTAGTGTTCTTCAAACGCGTGGTCACCACTGAAGCGAGCACTAAGGCAGTACTTGTGAGATGTAGAAGTCAATGAAATGTAACAGAAGTCCACGTAGCGAATACTGCATGAATTCGTTTTTCAACATACGCTTTTATACACCACCAACACGATACCGACAGGAGGAGAGCGACATATGAAGGCGAGACAGAGTGCTGTGACAGGGACACACGATCGCTAAGCGGGATAGCCCAAGCCCTGCACCCTAGAGTTAACAAAATGGTCTCCACCGCCGGCGTGTCTCATAGTTCGCCGTCGACTATCGTGATGCAGAGAAGAGGCTGCGTTGCGATACGCAGGCTGTAGGCTTTCCACATCGCCACCGAAGATGCTACGCAGGGCGATGGTTCCACTTTGCGATCCGAGGAGTTGCTATGCGCGGGCTACAGCCATACTGGCTATTGTTTGGCATTGTATTAAGCAGTTTAATTGTTTGTAATTATTTGAAGTCGTCTGGTATACTTAACAATGTTTCGTCGGTAGTTAGCGATAAGCGCAACTACAAACTCTTTCTTCATTAGCGAAATCACATTAGAATCCATCAAATAAAGCTAAAATTTATTAAAGAACAAACAAAGACACAGACAGACATTGCGTTTCATACACAAAGAGTGGGATGATTCACTATTGAGGACACATGGTTAGTGAATAAAATACACATTACTGAATTGACATGCAAATTTCTATATTTTTAATTAAGTTGTCTTATTAAACAAGAAACTAAAAAAATCTGCGGTGGTGCTAAGATGAGACTGGTGACTATTAGTCGGTAGTTGTAGCGGGAATCCGACCGACTGTGCGGCGATAATTGGTAGCGCACGGCGTTACGATTAGAATCGAGGCTCTGTGGCGGACTCGACTTAAGTTCCGCTATATAGAGCACGAGTCAGCGAATCTCTTACGATAGGAACTCATTAGCTGTAGCGGCTGTTGCAGGTGCACGTTACGTCTGAGCGACTTGGTTGTGCTCAAGCAATGATGAGTCACTTTTTATTTGAAGAATCATCTAAAAATATGGATAACTTACGTATGGGTTGCAACAATTCCGTGAGAACTGTTTTGTTTTTTCGTCGGACTATATGGCAAAGATTTTTGGGTCTTAATTACGGCTTTGCGCCATGTATTTATACATTTGTAAGACCCCAACAGCGATGAGAAGTGATGGTTAGGAATCGCAGGACTGGGAAATTTCTTCTTATTCCTGGTTTTCGCTTTCCGTACTCTCTCCTTTTCCCTAGAAAGTATTTTCGCTTTTTCATTTTGACACGTACGTCGTTTATTTTTTTCCTCTTTTTGGCATCTCTTATCATATTCTTTGCTAAAAACTGTTTCCATTTTTCTGCGTTTACTTTCAATTTCTCCTTTGACTTTCTTTTTCTTTCTGCTGGATTCATGTCTTTAAAAGCAATGAACACCGAAACCAAATAAGCCGTAAAAACCAAACTAACAAAATACAAGCATGCAAAATTAAAGAAATAAAAACAATAATGTAGACTATGTTGACTATTTTCACAAGTAATAAGTAAATAGAAAAGCATAACACTTTAGAAATTAGAATCCAATAAAAGTTTAATTTTATCCCACCCGTCACAGTGCCACTTTAAAATCTCAATAATTCCATACATATTTTCTTGCTCAACATCCTATCAAGCCAAAACAATTACCCTTAGCAAATTTGTTATTTTCATAAGGCAGAAAAACAATACGTTTTATATTTTTAGGTTATGATAAAAAAACCAGTTTTGCAGTGACGCGTGGGACCTGACATAAGCATTTCGTTGAACCTTTACAACTTCTTACCATAAATATTTTCTTGCAATTATTTTCCATTGTTTTAAACTCTGTAAATTGTATTTTGTCCTTGAACAATAACTTTTTATTGTGATAAATTAAATGACCATAAATTGTATTACCAATTTGAAGAAAAAAATACCATACCACAGACAGCCTTACTACAGCTATGTACATGAAGAGTAAAAAATGCAGATATAGTAAAAAAAAATTCGATTTCTGATGAAAGTTAATAGGCTTTACAAATAAAAATTAGGTAATTTATTTCTTTACAGTAGTCACAAATTCATATACAAGTTATGTAATTAATTTTGTTGACCTGCAGTGTCATCTTCACTAGAATAATCCAAATGTCACAAGACGAAATTTCAAATAGCAAATTTTTGTGTAAAAACGAAATGTTCTAGGTTGAAGACAATTTGAAGTGTTACTCATTCAAACGGAAGGATCTCAGCATGCTGATCATTTTACATATTACCCTATTTTTGTGGTCCTCTTCTTTTATACCAAGAGTTATTGGTCAGAAGAGATCATTAAGTAATTATAAAAATATTTAACTTTTTAAAAATTGGTTTTGTAAGTTATGTTTAACACTGGATGCCGTATCATGTAAAGAACTTGGTTAAGATTAAATGCACTTTAGTTTTATCAAATCTTTCGTAATTAGACATTACTATCTAATATTTTATTTCTTTATTTTCTAAGATCACTTAAGCAACTTATAGCCTGGTTTCTTGTCGCACATGGCATGTTTTCTCCACTATGTTTTCATTCGTTATACTTTCATTATCAATGTACTCCCGAATTACGACGACGATATGTAATATTTTTGTTATCACAAGTCTTTGAAACTGGGGGTCATTATGAATATTTAGCCCGCATTTCCTAAGCGAACCGATGTACTCTGTAATCAGTCAAAACGCTACGACCAAGATGATTCATTTAAAGATAATCTTATATTCTGCAACAAATATCTATGAAAGTATTCCTATTATTTGTATTATTTGTTATCATGTATGTCTTATCATAACGACTTTATCCTGTTCTACGATTTCGTGTTGATCGAAATTTTTATTCCTCTTCAAAATAAAGCTTGAATTTTGACACCTGATTTCATCCACTAGTCTACATGCCGTATGTATGAAGTTGATTAATTATAAATTAGTAATAAAAATAATACACTGTGTAAGGTTTGTCTCACGTTTACGTATGAAGTTCACTGTACTGTTCTTCACATATATTCCATAAGTAAAAAAAAAGATAAGCATGTCTAACGTTCTTTTCTTTGTTTTTCCTCTTGTATTATAGTTATATTAGTTGCGATGTAACTTCCTTTACAAGGAACATATTTGTCTAAAATTATTAAAAAAGGAAATCGTAGAAATAAAGGGGATAATATTTTTTCTTCCCTTTAACTTTGTAGTGTGCCATATTAAATAGGCTCAAAAACCATGTAATCTTATAATACATCAAAAATTATATAATTATAGAAATAAACTGCAAAAAATATTGCTAAATGCCCACACAGCCACTATCTCGAGCAAAAGTTTGAGATGATAGGCTGAAAGTTTGAGATGATAAATGTCGCACAGACCATTTCAAAAGGCCGGATGAGAAATGTTAAGACATTGCATTGTCATATTTCTAGTTAGTTTAAAAAAAAGTTATCAATACACCTCCTAAAAAACTGTTATAAACAAATCGCAAACAAAATTTTGTTCCAAATATTAGATTTTCAGGCAAACTTCGCCCCTTGTTATATATATGTATATATATATATATATATATGTATATATAATATATATATGTATATATATATATATATATATATATATATTACACCGCATATATGCAAAATGTCAAGGTTGGATACGTGATTCTAATGACTTTTAGTGAATCAGTGTGTGCCGTAATCAACAATTTTAGGAGGTACATGTCCCGAAAGCCAATAAGACTAAATGCATGACATTAGATCAGATTTTCTGCAATGTGGTTTTCTTTATTACACCAGAAAAATATTAGATCTTAATTTCTATTTTAAATTAGATATACAGGACAATCAGAAGTATCTCAAACCTGTTTATGCGTGTAGTTCATTTCATGCATGTGGCCGATTTTGCAAGAACTTGGCCTGAAACGGAATATTATTTTGAAAAATTAGCCTTTAGACCAATAATATTCTGCAGCATTTGAACTGTTTAAAACCAATAGCATTTAGTACAAATTAGGATTTTAAAATTCGTACTAGCCATCTACAGTACTTGGAGAAAGAGTAAGCCTAGAAAACATTAAGGATGATTCATTTTAAAATTCCTGGCAAAGAACAACTGAAACACTCCTAATTTGGGTTAAAAAGCAGTTAAGGAAAAAATAAGAATTAAATGCTGTATTACAGTATTAGACCTCCTAAAATATCAGTTGATGGCATAGTGAAATCGAATAAAATAGAAGACTTATTGTAAATGAATTCTAATATATTTCAGAAGAAATGCTTAAATTGTTTGTTTTGTAAATTGTCCATTATACAACTTTGATTGGATGATGGACTATTGACAAAAGACTAATATTCATTAAATCTAGTGTTTTACTGGTGTGCAATTTGTCATGAATATCGCATATCAGGGCAGCTTAAGAC
The DNA here is from genome assembly GCA_039881145.1 of Druceiella hillmani. Taxonomy (NCBI): domain Eukaryota; kingdom Metazoa; phylum Arthropoda; class Insecta; order Lepidoptera; family Hepialidae; genus Druceiella; species Druceiella hillmani. The sequence continues at coordinate 31,134,073 of JAYKKI010000009.1, read as the reverse complement.
TTATTTAAGAATATTATGAAAAATTTTAAAACACTTTACGCGCCTAATTATTACTCATAGCATGACAGTTTTAGTAAGATAATACGTACGGCCAAAATCTGTTATAAGCTCAGTAGAAAAAATTCCTGGGTTTACCATTTTACAGTTCAAATCTCAATTTAATCGAAAATTTGTGTAACAGATAACTGTTAATTTTTAATTTATATATTTATCTTCACCATTTAATTATAATATAATTATATAATTTTAATAACATAATCTGTTGGTTATTTGGTTTGTTGGTATTAATGGTCATATTCTCTGTACACAGTCTAAGCACCGGCAAACCCTTACTTGAACGGTTCGTATAATGGCCCTACTTCTGGTTACCGGTTTAATTTACATTCGCCACATTTATTTCTATTATGTTTAAATAATTATTCTTGTAGAAACATGGTATAATAGCAAACAATTTCCAGCCATAGCTTTGAGCACCGTATTTCCCTTCTTCGCGTCTTCATGGTTGTCGATTGTATTTCAAAGTCAGCTGGTATTCCTGTCGTATACGTTAACGACGCGTGCCACTGCTATTGCAGAAACAGTGGACGATTTGAGGAAAAACTGTGAGTTAAAATTTTTAGTTTTGTTTCTATATATATTTCGTAATTAGACATTTGGTAAAAAATCATGTGTAGCATAGTATAGTATAATTAGTAACATAGCGTGTAGTGCATTTATTGTTATACTTATTAAGAGCATTTTTGTTAGAAAGTATAAACTTAGGACACGATACAGTCGCTCATTGTGAATTTCAAGCTTACGTCATTTCCTTGTGATTTTTATTTTACAAGAAATTTATTCATGAATTTTCAAGTGTTCAAAATATTTGGACACCAAACCTAAATAAGTCAAAGAAAAGAAATAATTTTAATAATTATTTTAAAGAAAAGTATGCAGTGTGAAAAAGCGGTTGTCTTCTTACCTTTAAAGCTTTTCTTTTAGTAATCGTCGTTTACGCTACATCGAATTCATTTTGTTTTAGTCTATACTGATAAGTGGATGTAATGAAGAGAGAGCAATAAAAATCATGTTTACCCTCGTTATACAGACATCTGTTCAGACCACATATAAAATTCCGACATTTCATAGTTTTATTATTGTTGGCGTCTGATATACTTTTTCTGTCACAAAATATATTACATTTAAAGCAAAACACCACTCCAGCGACTTAAAATAAAGACATTTATGGTATATTTTTTCTAATATAAAAATACAGCCTTTACTCTTATGTATCTCCAAGTACATTTACAATTGTTACTAAAAACTTACAGAGAAGCATGTTTTGGTTGGGCGTTGCGCAACTGTATGTAGCATGTTTTGATCCGACACAAAATACCAAATGGTTTAAATAGTCAAGCTGATAGCAACTAAAGAAGTAGGAAAAGTTAATTGTCGCCTAAAAAAATTCTGAAAAAGTTTTTCATGTATCCAAACCCAAGAATTCGTTCACGGAAGTTCAATAAAACAAAAAAAACTTAATTATTTTGAGGAAACGCGTTAAAAGTTCGCATTATTAGTGCAAAACTACACTAGTTATAAGTTTAGCAAGGGTTCTTTATACCTGCGAGCATATTTTGAAACTGAACTATAATTTTGTAAGGAAAATTAATTTTTCGAACCCTTTAGAGTATAGTGTTGCCTCAATAGATAAATATTAATGAGTAATTAATACAATTATTACCTTCAATATAAAATAAAACATTTATCATAACTTCATTCAATATTAAGAAGACAAATTCTATTTGATGAGTATATTTTTTTTCTCTTCATTTTTGAGATACCACGTAGGTAGATACTTCTCAAAGTGGTTATCACTGATTAAAATATAAAATCTGATATTGAAGTTAAATTTCAAAATTAAGATTATTAATTAGACTTCACAATACTTTTGAGGAATTTCCATTAGAATAAAATTAATTAGGTTTCTTTTTCTCGCAAATGATACAACGTTATTTTAATATAAAGGGACATAAATTTCAGGGGAAAATTTTTTATTTTTTGTAAAAAGTTCAAAATCTTGAGTTCACGTAAGATTTTTTGACTCTATACTCTTATGAATAATAAATATAATCGTATTACAAAGCAACTTCATTACTTCTATTTTGTTTCCATATAGGTGTAAGTACATAATAAGCTGCTTGATTGTGATAAAATTTGTTTATAAAATAAAGGAGACAAGACAGTTTTTCTTTTGGTACTCCAGAAGCTACATTTTCATCCCACATATATATGTAAATATATCTGTTTCTAAGTTATGAACACCTGAAAAATATGTTCACATCTATCATGTATAATAAAGTCATACCAGTAATACAATAGAAGTTGATCATATTTTCAGATGCTCTCGTCGTGTAAGTTTTCTAGATTATTAATTAACACTGTTTTCTTATTGTTGAAGTGCACTTTTGGTGTCCACTTTCGTTACGAGCTCTTTTGAAGAAAGGCTGCTATTTTCTGATTCCACCTTATACTCTGAACTAATACTGAAAAATCTATCTCTTTGAAAACTGCATGAATTTACGTTTGACTGATTGTATTTTGAAAGATTGTGCAAACGCAGGCCAATAACTTAATTTTTATAATTTTTTGTTGGTTTAGTTTAGCCTATTAGCTCATTTCTCTATTTACGTGCTATAGCGGTAGTAAAAGGACTAGGCTTAATGATACTAAAAATATAGATATGATATAGATAGATAGAGATTGTGTATGAGTAAAGTAAAACTTGCTCAATTTGTGACATATTTTGATCATCATAATAATATCTGCATCGTCAGTAAGGTGAAGGTCTCTCGTATAAAGAAGATGCAACAATTAATTAGAACATTGTCTTAGAGAATAGCCACACGAATATGCTTTGCCTGTGGATATCGTTACCATAAAATATTTTAAAGTTCCCTTTTTCTAGGAAGATTTAAGAATCTCGCAGCATTATTGTGTGCAAATGGTTTTCTCTACAAACACCTTTTCGATCTTGAGACAGTTCTGAATGTAAATTGGTAATCTGAGAGTAGTTTATTATAGTGGTGTCATTTAAACTTTCCAAAAATATTTTCTCACAAATCTTTGACATAATTGGAAGCAGCGATATTGGTCGGTACAAAGCCGCGATGGCTGCGGTTTTCCAGGTTTTGGTATGATGATTATTTCTACAATTCTCCAATGTTTTGTGACATGTCTCAATTTTAAACAAGCCGTTATAAAGTATTGTAACTTTTACAGACCTAGATCTGGTAGCTTTTTTTGCTATATTGGCTAAGGTAATAAGCCACCATTGTTTTATTTTTGGGGCTAATGTTTATTTTCGTACTGTTTACTTCTACCTGCACAATTTTTCATTCTTTCTTCATAACATTAGTTATAAATTGAACATCTATTTTGTCGCCATTTTCAATAAGCGTTACATTTTGTTCCATTATATTTTGGGGGTTTTAATACCTGAGCTAATTATTCTGCAACGAGATCTGCCTTATACCTATGGTCACGTATCCACTTGCAGACTTAAGTTTTAAGGGGTTACTATGAAATTTTCGATATATTAGGCGACTACAGCATACTTGCGAGTGAATTAAATTTAAATACTAGCAAAGGCAAGAAACTTTACGTCATATTGGCCTATATACTGGCTTTCGGATCCAAAAAAATCCATAGTTGATTGAATTTTGTTTTGGTTTTTTCTTAGGTTTTGATGTTAGTTTTGTAAAGTGGTTGGATTTTAGTTCAGTGAATGTTTGAATTTGTTATATCACTATAAGAGGAAAAACTAGCAGTTGACCTTAATCTTTTGATCGTTGTCGTTTTTCGCAGTCTCTTACTCAGTGTCAGTTTCTCGGGCTTTCTTTTTTTCAGTATATGTCTCGGGACTACCTTTTTTCTTATTTGTAGTGTATGATGTCGCCGAGCTTTACCATTTACGAAGCATTAATTAGTCCTTCCAGAATCCATGGTGCTAAACACTAAGTGGTGTGAATTTCCTGGAATTTTTATATTAATTCTAGCGTTGTGATATGCACGAATTACGATTCCCCAATAAATTATAATATGGTTATATATTTATATTTCTAGATAGCGGCACTGGTGATGTTTGATTTTAATTCAAACGAATACTCAAAAAGAGCACGCTCGCTGGTCTCGACTCAGAAACCCCATCATTTTAAACTCTGCTAGGATTTAAAAGATTCATTGAATAAATATAATAAATAATGTGGCTTCCACAGCATCTAAAAATGTCTACATATCTCATATATACAAAATTTAAAAATCGCCTCGTTTTTAGTGTTCATTAGCGATGGATATATTACTTGAAATTTAAAAGTAGCACTACCCGCGATCTATAGACCTATTCCTGCAAAATTTACTTAAAAATCTAAATAACTGTTATGTCTGAAGGAATCATTCGAAATAGTACATTAGTATAACACAGTTTGAACAAGAATATACTGTGTACACTTTTGAGAATTATACATAATGTGACAATCATATAGGGTAAGTTCTCGTATGTCATTATATATTGAATATGACAGGTTGGCGCAAGCAGCAGTCGAACAGGGTGTTGCTGTGCCTGGAGCGCATTTACCAACAGCAGCGGGCGCTACGGCATGCGGCGCATGCAATATCCGACGGTTTTGGTTTTACTACACTCATTCATCTCGTTCACCTAATGTTGAACATCCTGGTGGCGACCTTCTACGGATTTCGAGCAATTCGTTTGTATAGAAATAATATTAAAAAAGGCGTATGAAGTTATTATCTCTGTCAAAGTTGGTGTTGATACATTACTGTTAAAATGATTAATTCATTTCAATCTGTAAATAACCAGGGGTTCCTTTTTGTTTAATGTTGCCAAGCAAGATGATTTGATGGTTTATAAATGTTAAGAAACGGAAAGATACAGCCTGCTGTCAGAATAGTATTAGTGGGGAACGTGCTTTCAGTTAAGGAGATAGAATTAATTACGGAAAAAGCATGTCGTTAAATTTAGAACGAAATAATATTTTTATGCCGTGTTTAATAAAATATCTTCATGAAATATTGGATAATGGTAAGGAATAATGTCTATATAATCCACTGTACATAAAATTTAAAAAAATTAAACTAAAATTTAAAATTCCTTCTTATTAAATTTCCTTCCATATCCATATATTTATTAACATTTCCTCTGTAATATCTCCACATCCATATATCTTTAGTTGTCAATTTCTGAGGCATATGAGTATTATTATACTTTTTAACGTTTCCAAAAAAACGGCTGTGACATATGAATGAATGGATAGACATGCTGATCGAACGGCAATACTGCTCTCGAATAAGACTTGACGGTCAAGAGCATAAAGAAGAAAAGGCTGTTAAAATAGTTTTTTATTAACAAAAATTACGTAATTCAATTTATATCATTATTTTTTCAGTCAAATCAGATATGACAACCGCCCTCGTTTTGCCGAATAGTTTGAGTGCTGTCTGGTTTCTTATTTTACTGGTAGAACCATGTCATCGCTATATCAATAAGGTAAAAAAAACAATGATTACATTTGCTTAATTTTAATTAATATTGATAGATGCCACAAAATACCTTTCACAATTGACTAAAAGTAGATGCGAAGATAAGTTATATAGAAATAGAATTTATGTACCTGAGTCTGACAAGAGGTTTACAACAAATAAGCTCGCCATTTCTACGAAAGATTTTTGGAATGTTACAGAAATTTCCCTGGAATTTCCGGTAAGGCTATATAGATTGCGGTGTTTGTGCAAGAAACATTTTAAAACTAGGTTTTGACTGGTAAAATACTAGTAAAGTATAGAAATTTCACGAAGAGTACTTGGAATAATTTTGCTTCATTTATTTTATAAAAGGTGGGAATCGGGCGAAGCTACGCACAAGATATACGCAAAGATGGGTGGAAGTGTACTCTTCTATGATACTACCAAGCATTGGTTCCCAAGATTCGAAGACGTAAATTTTGATCTTTTTCAAAATGCAAAACGGAAAATTAATCTATCAGCATCATAAGAATATTTTGAAGATACTCAAGGAGGACAACTTCCAGGGATGTGTACAAGCTATCACTAGTCAACAAATTTCAGATGAATGTGAGGATATTACGATCGAGTGCAAATTGAACTGCTGCGTGCACCGAGAGAGCTGATTCTTAAAGCTGACCATATTTTCTTCGCCTGAATATCCTGCAGAGTTTCTGAGTTTGTGTAAGTGTCGCGATGGTTTTTTTGTCATCTGTACGGCCACACATTGTGCTGTTGTCGAGATGACACGATGAGAACTAAGAGGAAACAGCATGGAAATAGGTGCAAGCATGTCTCAGTGAAGAAGATGTGCATCACTTTTCAAGACATATGTGGAACATCACTAATGCGTACCCTACATCGGCCTTGGAAAGAAAAATTAAGCAAACGTAGAATAATTTTACCTTCGGTTTCTTACATAATTAATAAAGGGAGGTGATCAATGTTAATGACCAAATGTCGAAACCCTTAGTCTCCGTAAATTTTGCAACGCGTGTGTACAGAAACAGTACGATAGCAGAGGTGCATTCAAGTTTAGAACTTTTTCTAGTTCCAAGACTGGAATTGTTCTCGAACCGAAAGGAGTTAATGTCTTGCTCTTGAACAATGAATACACAATGAACAATGAGTACAATGACTTGTAATTAGCACATCCTTTCAGTACTGAATGCCCATTGAATATTTTTGCAAGCGTCTGAATATTGTCCACCCCTCTATCTGATAGAGTCTGGTGATAATCTGTGCGGACGTGAACACGCAATCTTGTCTTTGGTACTTAAGACGTTCAAATCTGCGTGAGAACATTCTGGAGTGTTCAACATACTAGAATGGCTTCTTGCTATGCAATTTTCCCGGGATACCCACAATGTTCACTGGACCTTCATGAGAGCGATATTAATTTCATGGTTAAAGTGGTAAATTTTTCAAACGGCCATGGAGCAATTTTATTCTCCATCGCCCGCCGCATTCATGCCAGAACTTGGGACCACGGATCACCAATTTTTTCACAACAAGAGTGGAATTGACTTGTCAAAATTCTCCACAGAGAGTGTCATGAATTTTCAATATTTTCTGATCGCTTAGCTTGTCTTGATATATGGCTGTTGAGTTCCATGAAATTCAACTGTCTGTTAATGCAGAAGGAGTGTCGGGCACGGTCCAACCTGATCCTCTTAAAAAGGATCTCTTGTGAAGTATCTAGAGGTTGCCTTATCTTAGACTTGTGGTGGGAATACAAGCAAAAAACGCAAACTACTAGCATTTTAAGAACCAAAAAACGGATTGAGATGTGCTAGAGACCCATCGGACAGATAGTAGCCCGGTATAATAATATTGAGGTCGAGGGGTCAAGGCGCTTCCACTTTTGTAACTTCGTAATCCATATAGGTAACTCAAATCCCTGGAGAGCCAAGTTCTCAGTAATTAGGGTGTACCGTACTATACGAGTGTATGGGATTCCTTAACATTTTTCATTTCCGATGTGTACAGAGACCCTTAAAACCGTTTAAACCATTGTTTTCAGCGCCCTAAAAAGAACTGACAGAAGTTACACGATTCTAAACTTAGCCCTGTTGTGCAGAGCAACATCAAGAATGCCGCGAGCATTCTTCCAGCTAGTAGCTTTGATCCAGAGTTTCGTCATTTATAGTTGAACAACATCGTGAAGAGCTTTGATTCGTGTAAGAACCCAGGCATTGATGGTATGTTAACGTTATGTGGAGCACTGTAGTGCACGAGATACTTGCGATCTTTAATCACTATCTTCACTAGGGTTTTTTTCCAAAGATATGAAAATTAGGGAAGTTAAAAAATCATACCACGAAGTAATGAAAAATTGCCCAAGGTTTAAAAAAATTATTCCTGGCCTTCAGGAAGTTGCTTCAGTAGATATTGGTGATACATTTACGATCGAAATTGTCACATTCGCCGGAGTCAGCTCAATTCGGTTTTTCTTCTAGAATTTCTGCTGCTTTTTTCTAGGTCGTCGTATGTCCGGAAAAGGGTGTACTATGATTTTTTGGGCATTTCTGGTGGGTTTCACAATGCCTGGTGGCCAGCTATTTTGTGCGCATTAGAGTGCCTGAGACTGTAAGCAGACCTCCGCTGGATAGTAATGGATTATTTCTGCAATCAACTTATCTATTTGGAGGATGAAGACATTGAAGTTAGGAAGACGTTGAGCAGGGGCTGCTCAAGGGGCTCGGTCGGTCCCATTTTGTGGAATATCATGTTTGATGGTCTATTCACGATACCCTTAAAGGGATAGGATATAATTGTATATGATGATGACACTTTTTTGATGGTGGGAGGAGCAAGCCGTGGTGAAATAGAGGATTGAGTAACAGGCTCCCTTGCCGTTGTACATTATTGACATACAGAAATCCGAAGCTGTCCTTTTCAAATGTAGGCTGGTGATAGAACCAAATATGGTGATGATCGGGTCCAGGATCGGTATGCAGGACCATGTCATATACTTGGGCTTGATTCAAGGCAGAGTTTTCTGCTGCAGACGCAGTAGATAGGCGAGAGAGCTTGAGTGCCATTTGTGCAATAGACCGGCTTGCCGTGGCTAGCTTGGGGCTAAACGCATCGATTCTTAAACCGATGTATATGACAATATATTTTGGTATATTGGCCTATGCGCTATCGGTGTAAGTTTCGTGGTATGTTGGAGTCCAGCAGGTTAGACGAGTGGCATTAAGATCGCAGAGCGCGCCGCTCGTATTTCTGACCACAACCTAGGAATTATGTCCTGCTTGCCTATTTCGCGATCGAAAAGCATGCGAATATTTTCGTTTTGGTACAGTGCGATTGTTTCAACGTGCTTCCGTTGCACTATGGGTTTTGAACACAGAAATCCCTTATTGATAGAAAGAGCCGTATATTGTAGATTGTCTGTGGCCATTGGCAGCCTGGGTGGATCTTCTTCGACTTCACGACTCACTTTACATTGTTTTTCCCCAATGTATCTGAGCGACCGAAAGCGACATAATTCGTTGCTAGTGATTATTTTACTTTACAGTTCTTCTCAGGACATTGCACCTTCCGCGCTATCTTCTTTAGATTTGTATTAAGAGACAGTACAAGACCCGACACTTTCCTGTAATTAAGAAACGCAGGACGTTAATCACGTTGTGTTCCAGTGCCTTGAGTACGCACTGGAACACAACGTGATGCGCGTGAAGTTTCGATTGATAGCATGGGCCTTAACAGTAAGCTTGAATTATGTGATACTTCAGGGGGTAGTTTCTTTAGTCACCTTGGCTAGGTTGGGTGTGAACCGAACTTTAGTTCATTTAGCTGTTCTCTAAATTCGTTCTAGAAAAAATAGAGTTGCTAAATGGCTCCTTGAGTGAGAATAATCTCTGATTCTTTTGCGTAGAAGCGTATGATGATAGATACTAGACGCTATTAGAGTTTCTTCGAAGCTCCGCCCTTTGTATTGCTCTGGTTGTTATGGATCTATAAAGGGGCTCTGAGACTCGGTTGATAGCATGGAAATGGATTATTAAAGAAAAGTCTTCTCAAATTAACATGATGTCATGTCCTGCTTTATACCTGATATTATTTTTTGCTTCGCTTAGAAAATTGCTGAGTAAAACGCTTCGCTTAGAAAATTGCTGAGAATCTATAGATGTTATTATGATTGCATTGATTGCAGGATAAAAAGATAACACGGGATATAATGCGGGTACTGCTAAAAGTAAGCGCGCAACGTGTATCTGAGTACTCAAGAGCAGACGAGTTCAAGTTGGATCTGTTCTGGAAACAAATGATGCTGGTAAAAGCACGGCCGGTACATTTCACTGCTCTGTATGTCGTGTTTTTGAGAAGAGATCTGCTTGCTGTTGTGAGTATGATAGGACTTTTTAAACAAAATTTTGTTAATATTTTTTTTGCTGTAAACCTTTTTGTATTTTGATATATTTGTTTCTAGTTAAATATGCCTAAATTTATAGCTTTTTTATTTAAGGGAAACAGCTTTCTTTGGCTTGTACCGTGCAGCAGTATCCGTATTTGGGGATATTTTTTTATCTGTTTACGCAGCTGTCAGTCTTCCCATAATTTTCTTGGCAATATTTCACGTTGTTCATCCGTACATTATATATTATATATGCCCAATAAATAAAAAAAAAAATCAATGTTCAATCCATTTTTTCAGTAAGATGTATTTATTCTTCTGTTTTACAAATTATAAGCAAGTCATCTTTGCTAATAAGTAAACACAATCGAACGAATGTGTTTCAATTAACGTGCGAAGAAAAGAATTTCATGAGAACAGATGCATTTTCACAAAAGTGAATTTGCTATTTTTCTGTATTCAATTGAGAAAAAACTCAGATTAAATCTTATTTTGTATGGGTAGATGGGCACACATTAATTCCTAGAAAAATCAACGTGACTATTTTTTCCATTTTGTGACGAATAGTTTTTCATTTTTTTTACCTATTGAAAAGTTTCTTTTTATTAACAATTAATAGTTTACACTTGAATGTAGAAATTCCAGAGGCAGTAAGTAAAGTACTCGAAAAAAATGTTTTTCAATTTCCAATATCGTGCGAGATATCAGTGAAAATGGCAAATAAAAATGATTTCAAATCTATTTACTTCTGAATTTTATATAATGCTCGGATGTTCTTGGAAATTTCGGTAAAGGGTTTACTTCTTTATAGAAAAACTGATAGATAAAACCTTGAATTTTTTTTTAATTTGGCATATCCGGTATGTATTTCAATAGCTTTGGGGCGAAAATAGAGTTATCGATATTTTTTAAACATTTAGAAGGATTGTAAAGGTACCTTTTTTCAATTATTTCTTAAACTTTTATAGAGATATTTATGAAAATGTTTACGAAAATAAGTTTTCCTCTATCTCCAAAATCGCTAATCAAAATTAGAATAGTTTACTCAAAATTTGGCCAGAAAATTATAATGATGCTTCTAATTTTCATAGTTTTAAGATATTCACGATATTTTAGGCCTGCGCCCTATATGTATACATGTATATATATATATATATATATATATGTATATATATATATATATATATATATATATGTATATATATATATATATATATATATATATATATATATATATATATATATATATGTATTACTAGGAAATATATTGTATAAGTGGGGTAAAAATATTACAAATATGTAAATAATTTAATAGAAATACTAGGAGTCTATAAATATGTATATATGCAAGTGTACGGAACCATTGTTTGTGAATTCTACTCGTCCTTAATGGGTTTGTGTCTGAGTATTCTCTGATTTAAAAAAAAGTAAAATATTCACTTTAGTGCGCTGATACAAATTGTTTGCAAAACGCGCATGCAAAACAAAAAGAAAATTTCAAACTAAATTAAAAAAAATTAACTTATCACCACAGGTGGCTGGAACCGTGTGCATCCATCTCGTCATCTTGCTGCAGCAGACTTAGGGTTTCTAATAAGATTATAATATTTTCCTCTCAAGCTTCTGGTAAGTAACAATAAAGTTTAGTGCTCGTATAATGCAATTAACGTAAATTAATAAAAAACGAACTGTTAAAAATAAATGTTAAATTACTTTGCATAAATAATTAAAAAATTGAATTGAAATTTTAATAACAATATTTTGAAAAGTTAAATAATTTACACTGGGTAAACAGCCAATAAATCAACATAGCGCAATACTAATCGGTACATAGACACTATTTATAAATATTTACGAATTTTTAGTGATAATAGCGTATTGTACGCAATAACAATTCCATATTATCTTAATTAATGTTTTATTTATTTGTTTTTTATGATTATATGTTGTTTTTTTCATTTTACACTCACACACCATCAAGCATCATCGAGCTAATCATCACCGAACTAATCATTTCATAAACGTAGCTTAAATATAGATCTCAGCTTTACTCAGACCTAAGTGACCATACGTGATATTAAATCAAAATTAATTACATTATAAATTACAATAATTAGTCATCGGTCTTGTGGTAAACCAATTAAGGAAAATTTTCAATAAAATTAAATTTTCTAATGTGAATCTCGAGCTGGCTAACAATTTAACAATAATAATGATAAATATTTTTCTCACTACCCTCTTGTGTATACTTCTGGTGCCATAAAGAGAAATTTTAGCCGGGCCTCTGAAATTGCTTTAAAATAATTAACTTTCTTTCTAGTTTTACGTTTTTAGAACTTAAGCTTACTTTAAGGACTTTTATCTGAGTAACTGTGTCATTTTGTAAAATGTGTCCTAAAATATATCGTTAAGTACATACTGTTAAAATGCACGAAACGCAATAAGCCAGAAAGTGATCAAATAATCCGTTCAATATTGACAAATATTCGAAAGTGTAGAAAGAACTTTACGTAAGCACACACGTACTTACATAAAGACTTACTGACTTATCCACTGTCACTTTCCCTAAAACACCCTTTCCGATTTTTATATTTACTCTACTGCTTTTGTTGAAAATCTATTTGACATACACAATTAATTGAAACTACGTGATGTAGTATTATTTCTACCCACCTGAAGATGTTGTAATATAACGAAACCTAGGCCGTGGTAAAAAACTTAAAGAAAGTAGAAATTATACTACATCACGTAGTTCCATTTAATTCTGAGTAAGAATTAAAATCTCTATTTTTAAAAATTTTCAGGATCTTCGATGTCTCAAATCTTGTATGTCTATCAGAGCCTTCACAGCGTGAGATCAACACACTCCGGATAACACTAGATGATTTAAAATTTTGGCGCAGGCAGAAGCTTAAACCTAAAACCGTCTGCTTAGCAAGAAAAACAAACTAATATGTTATATTTTTAGAGGGATTTCAATAACGTGCGATCCGACATTTTGTTCCAACATTGCTTCATACAACTGTAATCACAAAACGCACTGACAAATTGTAGCATTTTTAACGATCACAACTTCTGACACAAATTTGCTCATTTTCGTGTTAACAAATAAAGATGAATATGTAATATATACATACATATATATATATATATATATATATATATATATATATATATATATATTTATATATATATTTATATATATATTTATATATATATATATATATATATATATACTGTTTTCTAGTTATAACACATAGCTACAATTTTATATTACGTTGACTGGAGTTCGTCAAAAAAGAAAACCTTGGCCATTCATTAAGCTGACGTCAGTGGGTGAAATTTTGTTTCCATAGTCATGCAAAGCAGGGACAGGCTGCTAGTATAATTGTGAACGAAACAGAATTCGAAATACTTTATTGGTCTTAAAAAATTTATTATTTAAGAACTGGAGCCGAAGGAGAAAGTTATTGAACTCTCTTGAATTAATAGTAGGAATTATAATGAGGCATTTACATAATATTGACGCTGATCATTAATCCATAAATGATATTACAAAAATTGTTTCCAAAATATATGGTTATATAACAACAAATAACAATGAAAATACGATCGAACAATCCTACTAAAACGTTTATATATTACGTTTTATATATTTTAAAGTATTGCAAAGAACACAAACGCAAATGTGCTGAAACAAACAGATACATTAAAATATTTAGCCAATTTCTTAGTAACAATGGGAAAAAGCATACTCGCATAATCGAATTTAAAGCAGCAGTTGCTTTCAATGAGACATTCACGCGAAGCAGACAAATAAAAAAATATTGATGTTTCTGATTTTAATAATATTTGATTATGTTATACCTATATATGTCCTCAACCCAAATACAAAATGTTTTTACAGCATAAAGCCTTGTAAACGAGTTAGAGGACTTTAAAGCTTTGACCGGCTGGCAGGTATGCCCTATTTTGAATCCCATTACCCAGTTTCTAAAAGTTATAATAAAAGAAATTAATGAGTGGAATTTATACTTCATTTAATGAGCTTTTTATTTGTATTTTTGGATTGAAATAATTTTTTTGAAAGATTAAGTAATTTAATTTTTCAAACTTGAATTTCACAAAGTTTAGCCACCTAATTTTTTTTCTAAAAGTTGTTAATAGTGGATAAATAATCCCAAGTCTCATAATAGGCGTAAAAGCCATTTAGAAGCTAGACTGGTTACAGTGCCGAAGCGCTAACTGGCCGCGCCTTCCGCCAGCTAGCGCCAGTTTATAGAAACATTCAAACAAACAGATTGCTTAACCAACTTTGTTTAATAATTTTGATAAACTTAAAATTGCAATAAAACAAGGTAATTATGATATGATAATCAATAAGTTTATTTACAAATTTTCACAATTTTATAAGCTTCATTATTACTCGTGCGTTTTATCATAATACCTTCAGTAGTCAGAATGAAGGCATGGTATTTTTTGTGCCTGATATTGTCACTGAAGAGACAAATCTGCTTTATAGAAAAAAATCTATTTTCTCGAGTTTTCTCTTTCCGAGCATAATAAACATTAGTTTGAGGCATTGATGTTCTAGCCTATTCGCACAACCGTTCGGTTGTCGTGATGGCTTGGTTTGACGTCAACTGTAAACTAACCTGTGCTGCCAGGCGTTTTAAGTTGCCACCAAGGCCATCACGTGGTCCTTTATCATGTGAAGTGGCATGAAAATGAAATTCTATATCTGCACCAAAATCCTGTTTGAAATAGAATAGGTTAATGAATCTGTTTTTGAAGTGTTATGTTGCCCCGTCAGTAATATAAATGTATTTTTTAGTAGTTACGTTGTTTTCCTGGAAATGTCGGTGCAAATTTTTTTAAAAAGTATAGAAAGTAGCAGTGTCGTGTCTTAAATCGTCCGATATCATTACGATACTTCCAAGTTTTAAATTTTGCTCTTTTCTATAATAATAAACTGATATAAGAAGAGTGACTTGGTCGCTGTTGCATAGCGGCACTTCACTCTTGAAATTATTAGGTAGCATCTTGAACTATAAAGCTGCAGTTTGCGGCAAAATTGCTGACTAATAATGTCTCCTTCTATAATTGACTCTTTTAATAATTTAAAGTACTTACCTTGCTGGTCTGCTATGTAAGCGTGAGGTTTCAAAACCGCTAAAGCTGAGTAAAAGGCAGTTGCCGAATTCGTCAAATGGAAGGGCTTGAGTGGCGATGCTGAAGCGATCTGTACCAATCCACGTATTAAACTGCATATCTGTCACTTGATTTTTATCAAATGTTTTCAGTTCCTTTCAAATTTTGCCAAAGCCAGCGTAATTGCTACATCGTTCACTTGGTGGTGATTCTTAAGTAATCAAATGGCTTAAGTTAGTGTCGAATTTGGATACATCATCTTTTGCAAGCAGTCCTTATAAGATGTAAGAGGGATCGCCGACTTATAAGTGAGAGATGAAATATCTCCCCCACTTAAAACCAATTTAATAGTTTGGTGGTAAATACATACGCAAACTATATGTGTACCTGGGCCTCCAGCAAAAAGGCACTGCTTAGGCTGCAATGTGAAGAATTTTGAGAGACCTACATTTGTATTACGATATTTTAATTTAAACTGTTTATATAACTCATCAATGCTACACATCAAAAGCGGCTTTGTTAAATGATTTTTTTCCTGACATATAACTTTACTAGCATAAAGTCTTTTTATCCAGGCATTATTCGAGTATTGTCTTCTCTAAGATAAAATGTTGTTACCAGATGTATATCTTCTGATATCAAGTTTCGTCCCTCTTGCAGGTGATGATAAAATACCATTCCTCTCGATCAATTCCTTTGCCTTTCTTGCTTGCCATTTAGATGAATGGAATGATTTAGGCGCTAAACTGAGGATTATAGTTCTCTCAGAAATATATGTAAAAGGGTCATTAAACTTCTCATTCAACTGTAAAAGTATTTCGTCGTCAATAGACTTTATAACATTTGTCTATGTCGACTTTGTAAGCAAATTTTCTTCAGGAATATAACATGAACCTTGAGATTGTAAAGATTGGATTGAAGATTGGGTCGATTGGCTACTTAAGACCACATCATCATTGATCACTGGCGGCACTTCACGAGCGAGTCGTGCGCTGCCTTATTTACACATGTATAAGTTTTCACTAGTAAATTACCACTTTTCTGCTAACATTTTTGATAATTTTCTAAGGTCTTTTATTTTTCTATGCACAGGTAATTGAAATGGATTAAAACATCGACCACTATAAGAAACCTTGATATTTATATTCAAATATGTATAGCAACGAAACAATCTCACAAATAAACAGCGTCATCGCTGTGTCTCTTTCACATAATTAACATAACTTTAGTAGCTACATTGAAGTACAAAGAAATTCAAGTAAGTGTGTGAAATTCAAGTCTAAAAAATTAAAATACTTTTTTTAAATTAAAAAATACAATTAAAAAGCTCATTAAATTAAGTATAAATTCCGCTGATTTCATTATTTTGTTATGTCTTTTAAAAACTGGGTAATGGGATTCAAAGTAGCGCATACCTGCCAGTTGGTCAAAATTTTAAAGTACTCTAACTCGTTAACAAGACTTTATACTGTAAAACTATTTCGTATTTTGGTTGAAGACATACATAGGTCTAACATACTCAAATATTACTAAAATCAGAAATATCAACATTATTTACTTGTCCGCTTCGCGTGGAATGTCCTATAAGTCTGTTTCATCAACAATCATATATTTAATTAACTCTGCTGATCTTTTACCTATATCTTATTTATCACACAGAGAGAAAGATAATTTAATTTAAGAAGTAAGTAGCAATAATGTCTTTAAAATGAAACAGTGCGTTATCGTTAGCTTTAATATCACACTGTGCATTAATTTTTTTCTGGAACTCTTACATAATGTGGAATTTTATTAAACTTGTGAATTTATATTATTATCAAAAAATACTTTTAATGAATTAATGATATAAAATAACCTCTTTAATTGCTTTAAAATATAAAATCAATTTAGAAAGGTCAAAACATAATGAGTACCAAAGCATTAGTCGAACAAAGTAAAATAACTATAGGTGGTAGGTTTATAAGACATTGAAAATTTAGCAAAATTACAATTTATCAACCATTATTCTACGGAAGCAACCATAAAGGAAACTGCAATTGAAACCATTTTATCTAGGTCTCAGTTATATATTAGATATGCTGTTAAACGTACAGACAACTGACACACGGGCAACCAAATCATTAGTAGGACGGAAGTGGTTTATTCTACTCTATTATTTTTTAAATAATTATGTAATACTAGTACTTCAAAAATCGAAAGCTCCAAGGAAGAACATCGTTACTCATTTTTTGCGATTTTATAGGGCAGAGTGATAAAGTTTCAAACCATTACACAAAAATAGGGGATCTTTACATTTATTTATTTAACGACGAAAATCATTGCAGATATAACGATGAGATAGTCTGTAACATAAAAAATGGACAACTTGAATATAAATATAAGAAAACAACGAAAAAGTTAATTATGAAAATATTCATTGTAGGTGTCCATAAAATATTATATTAATGTAAAACTTGTAAACGAGTAAATTTACAAGTTTTACAACGATTGTAAATGGTTTATAATAAAATTAGTATCAGGGCACTCTTTATTTTTCTTTCTTGGAGGTAGAAATCTTAAAACCTCAACCATTTATTAGAAGTAATCAATTATTAGCTCTAATGCACATATTAGAGCTAATAATTGATTGTGTTTTTTCATTTATTTTTTGGAGTTGCAAAAATCAATGTAAAAAGAGATATTGATATACATTGTAACATCGCATTGCTTGCTGGCGTCATGTACTCACATTAATTAGAAATAAATGTTTAATTTTTAAAAAAATCAATGTATTTTTCTCCCCAAATTCATATATGAAATTGAGTGATTGTCATAATAAATACTTATACGAATCTAATAGCAAAATAATAATTCTAATAGCAAAATAATATAGTAATAAAAAAGGCATATGGTGATACATAAACAATGTAGACGGCCTATGAAAGTAGCAGCTTGGCACTTAAAATTGATGTAAACAATGACTCTAGTAATCAAAGTCTTGCAAACTATAAACAACAAAGTTACTTTTATCGCCTCTATTTTATTGCGTTGGAAGACAGTATCATAGGTTGTTTATTGTGTAAAGTATTAACGAAAGTAAAATTAAAGTAGTTTTTTTACAATCGGAATGATTACCCATTCAAGTGAGGCTAATAAAGGTGGGACTTTTTTGGTTCCGTACCTAGAAAGGAAATGGGACGGTGAAGTGTCAAGTTATTGATGCAATTAAATCGAAATAATTTTACATGAAAATTCGATTCAAATGCTAGTGTTCAAAATATTTTCAAACTTTTCAAACCGGTGGTAAAATCTTAAAAAGTTAGGATGCGCACTGCACGTCACGTAGAAGTTTAATATTTTGCAAATAAGTCCCAATTTTGAAAATAAAAAATGGTAAATTGAAGCTTAACTTAATTGTAAAAGGCTTGTACATAAATATCCCACTTAAAGAGATCCACGTTTTTCTTACTCATTTTACATATTAGATATTGGAATAAAAATTAATATTCCTTATATTAATTTTTATTTTAATATTTTGCTACTTATCAACCAAGATCTCTATTTAGAACATCTACGTGCAAAATTTTGTTTATATAAACCCAATATCATAAAAAAAACAACGGTTTCATAGACCAGAGCGGACAGACAGAAGGGCGGACATGATGAAACTACAAGTATTCGGTTTTTGCCATTTGGCTACGAAACCCTATAAGATCACGCGCGTGTGCGTCCATCTGTCCGTATGCCAAAGCCGTTTGACGTTGAAAATTAAAAATTTAACATAGTGAGCATACCAACCCACATTTATTTCAAATATTAACGCTTAAGAATTATGACATGGAAATTGTAGATGCTGTAAATAAAAAGCTCGAATTTCTTTTAACTATTTGTCTCATGTAGCATGTCTATATAAATAGAGGATTATTTTACGATTTTATATAAAATACTTCTCAAAATGTTTTTAAAAATGATCACAGACAATCTCTCAAAAACAGTTTGATGCAGAAACTTGAAATTCAGCATTACATTAAAAATACTTGTATGGAAATTGTTGAGAAGGTATATTAAATATCCTAAGAAATCGCGTCTTACCTATGGATTCAGTCATAATTTATGTAACATTAGAGAGTACACAAACTATAGTTACAACGTGATATTTTCATGAAATAATTCATGAATAACTGTTATGTGTGCGACTGTATCAACAAAGTCTGACGAAAAACCAGCTCAAGTATAAATCTCGCTTTATACGCACGCACGTATACTGAGCGAAACTAAAACTCTTTTTTTGTTAATATTTTCCTAAGCACCAGTAGGTTAGTATATAATTCATTGGTGAATTCTCCATGGCATGCCTGCATCAGGACATATTTGATAGGTCCCATTAAATCCCATAATTGTACCAGCAAAACGGCGCCCGTTACCGTTATGCTGCTGCGCCAATATAGCGACAGTAGCAAGGTACCTTGGATATGAAAGATTCAATTCAAGATTTAATTCAATTCTAGCGGGAACATAAAGTCTATTTATAAACTATGATACTTTAAACGAAGAATCATCTAAAAAGCATATATTACATTTTTAAGCAGCGGTATACCCACACGCGTGCTCCGAATGAGAAACAAAACTATGTTTCCCTCGATAACTTCTAAGTACCTGCAGTCGGTATATAATTCATTGGTGGACTGGTCATGGTTCAAACTGGGACACGGTTTTTTTAGTTTCAGGTATTCTATAGAATATCATTTGTAGGAGCAAATAGAGAGGAAATGGAGAATTATATCGTCTTCAAAACTATTGTTTAATATTTTATGTATCCCACTGTCTGTGTCCGAAACCACAAACGTTAAAATTATGAATGAAAAGGCGTTAACAGAAATTTTCTTAGTTTCGGAAAATTAATTAAGTTTTTAAATATTCGTGATATTTTTTACGCCTGTGATAGATGTACTAAGCACATATTTGTGCGATGAATGATAATATTAATGTTTATAAATAGTTAAATGTAGATAATAAATATCCTTAAATATTTATATATGTTCTCTTTATCTTTATATGTTTCTATTTTTATTTAAGTGTGTACAAAATCTTTATAGAGCAAGCTTTAGCCGTACTTAATAGGTTTATTGGTTTTATCAAAAATTGTTTTTATGGAAATAAAAATTTATACTTACCATGTAGTATTTCACGGTCTGTACATATTTTTTCATGCATTAAGTAAGTTAAATATTTCAGGGGTAACGTTTTATAATTTGGCCGTACCCTTGACGTTGTTTGTCGCTTTCGGCCTTTAGAGATTTTGGATTGCAAGAACGTGATCTTCGATGCCTACATAAACGGGTTAGAACTCTGACGCCGATATAACATCAGACGCCGGTCTATTCCGATTAAATACCTGGCGACGAACTAAAGATCTGAACTGTGGCTTAACAATGACAATATCCCAATTCATATATGCCCATTTCTAATAGGAGGAGGAACATCATAATTGCTTTATGTCGTTACGTTACTTCATAGATTTACGTTATTTCATATATTCAACAAATGTTTGTAAGTTTATATATCACAATTTATAAATATTTCATAGGTTAGGACAATGTATAGAACTAATTAGTATATTCTATTGAACACAATTCTTAGATCAGTGATAAGCCACCATCTTTTTTCAGTCTTACTTGGAATTTTAGGAAAACTTTGTGAATATCCCAGGTAATGTAATTAAAAAGCGTGGCGGTTATAAATGTTTCATAGGTTAGAACTAAGTTAGGAAAAGTTTGTAAATGTTTTATAGGTTAGAACAATGTATAGAACTAATTTTTATGTTCTATTGAACACAATTATCCAGTAAGCGAATAATAAAGCCACCACCTTTTTCCAATCTTATCTGGAAGGTTACGAAAGCTTCATGAATATCCCAAGTAGAGTATTTAAAAAGCGTGGCCTTCGATTTTTTGTTTAGTTAGCAACCGATTTTTGGCGAGTAAAGAACAAACAAATTAAGATAACTTAGAGTTCAATCAATACGATTAGGGGGAAAAATGAGTGCACCGAAATGGGTAAAGGTGTACTTTCCTATAACATGACTACCTAAATGTTCTACACGCAAGTGTTGATTCCAAAGTATTCACGAGCTTCCAAAGATAACAACTTAATAAAAACAGAAACAAACAGTTATCCATGATTGGCGGATAAACTTCCAAAACCAATAACAAGTCTCAGGGTAAATGGTTTAACTAAAGAAAATACGGTTATAGCAGTCAATGTCCAAATAAAGACGTACTAAGCAAAAAGAACAGTTTGCAACAGCAAACATTTAACTGTCAATAAATCTGTGATCGTAAATGCTTCATATAACAGAATCATGATATTAATTTTGCTAATAATTACAAAGTAGAGATACGAGTGTTGTGTAACAGCGATATTAACATAGTAACAAAACTTAACAAGGTATAACATAAGATGCCAGTGAGGAAAGTGTTATGTATTCCAAAATTTGACAACTAATTTATTATCTGTGAGTGATACAAAATTTAACAGAAAAACGTTTTTCAAAGAAAGCTGTAATGTCTATACTAAAAATAGTAATTTAGTGACTATGGCTATACTAGTCAACGGAGTATACAATTTGAATACGATTAAATAGTTGATGGCTCTATCGATAGTGTCTGAAAATTCTTGAGATCGCATATTGGCATACATAAACAGCAATTACTTAAATTAGATAATGAATTTACAGAAGGCATGCGCTTTCTTGGGAACAATGCATGACGGTCGGCAAAAAGTACATTTTTATTGAGTAAACGACTCCTGCACTGATAATCTTACATTAAGCTATAAGATATGGTCTATTTTAAGAAGACATAATGGTGAAAGAAACATCGGAGTTCAAAAAACTTTAAAATCTCCTTGAATATTACATCACCTATCACCCAATAATAGAAGAGTGAATAAAAGATTTGCAGCGATACTGCTGATTACAATAAATAAAACTGTATTAAGAGGATTTTGGCGAGTGCCAAAAGAAAAATAGAATTTGTATTGTAGAGTACCAGGCAATGAAATACACGCTAAGAGTCTATTTTTGTTTCGTTGAAGTACAGAATTATTAAATTTTTTTGAAGGACATGGAAATTTATGCTCTATATATTAATATGTTCTTGAGTTTTAAATTTAGATACGTTTTATATTCTCAATATAATTTAGATAAATCTCGACCAATTATTGATGAACTTAAAAATGTCTCTCTTCAGTTACGGCAAATATATAATTAATAACAATTAAAGAACTAATCGCAATTATTACCGTTCATAAACTCGTTCTACACTAGACGTTTCAGTATCAAAATAGGAAGTGAATGCGCTTAGTACTTGTATCTAGGGTCCAAATAGATATAAGTACTTTTTTCAACTCCTAATCTCTCTAGATATCTCTCTAGATGATGATAATATCTCTAGATATAAGTACTTTTTTCAGCTCCTAATGAGCCTGTTTTTGGATAGATGTCACGATATTAACGATTTTTTTGTGAAATGTTTGGTTGACTCTTTTGAAACGTTTCACACCAAATTACAAATATTGATATCCATAAGACAAGTTACGTTTTATTAAAAATGTATGTTAACCTAAATTTTGCGGAGACAAAAACGTCTATCTTAAATGAAGCTTTTATAATTAGTCTGAAATACATATCCTTTTTATCAAAATTATTTGATCGATTGTTTGAAATTTTTCTTGTAATAAGTTTGTTATTCTAATGGAATTATTTTCCAAATCACCAAAACCAGAGGCGGTTCATTACAATCTGTATAAAGTGTTAACCATCGCGTAATATATGCCATAACATAGCATCTTATTAAGCAAAAATTCCCGAATATGGGTAACCTCCAGCCCTATAAAGGCGGTTTGTCGTCTTTTTCGTTTTCGTGTTTCACTTCCGTTTGATGTTTGTCCAACCAAGTTTTTTGTGTAAGTAAATTTGAAGATCTATAATCTTCAAATTTACTTATTAAAATCATTAGTTAATTACGCATAATCGTAGAATGAAAATATACGATTAGGCTTGATTAACTCTAATGATTTTTTGTAAAGTAATGTTGAATATTTTGTAGCTAAAAAGATGTGAAATATACAACAAGTGGGGCTAATAACTCAAAGATCATATTTAACAAATGGTTCAATAAGAGGTTAACGAAAATTCGACTGCTGATATATTTATGTATCGTTGTACACTGTTATTTACTGCGCGGGAAAATTGGATGTGACCATGTATTCTTAATCCAAATGAGGCTATTCAATTTTAAATATAAACCGGTTATTCACCAATACATCTAGTCCCGAATACTTTATTAAAACAATTTAAGTGAATGGAGTACTTCAAGGAATAGATTATGTTAAAGCTTAGATGGAATTTGAAGTCTAAAATATTACAAGGTTCTATCAATTTAAGATGAATTGAGGCAAAATTTAGCTTAAAAGCACACTTTATGAATATAATCACCACATTTTCATCGATTCCTGAGGCTACATGAAAATTGAGTTACTAAAATTTAGCAGGTCATTTGGTATGATTACCTTCATTTACCTCTCTCCATTTGCGGTTGGATTTATTTCAATATTTAAAATATAAGAATGCAATTACAGCTAAAAGCTAAATATATTTTTTTTCAAAGTGCCAGCCTACTAAAAGAAGAACAGTGACTGAAGAAGACTTTAAGAAAGATGCAGACTTCCTGGAATCCGTCATGAAGAGGAATTATGTCTCAGTACATCTTTTTTCTTCTGGAACGTTTGATAACAATTTGAAGTAGCACATGAAAATTAAAGATCGCATTGTGTAATCTTAATGCTAAAAATTAAAATAATTTATTATTATTATTATTATTACTAAACTCACGTATTACTCGTAAGCCTAATGGTTGAAAATATCCTTTTCTAGTTAATTAAGTTGATTTAGAAGAATAGTTCAATACTCTAATTTCGAGAATATGTGAGATGTTTGGGGAAGTTTCATTTATCATTGTAAATTAAATATATAATAAAATATATAAAAAAAAACTGGAATGCGTACAATTACAAGGTTTGAGAATTATATATTGATGATATACTTAATGAAAATTAATTGTCTACTCAAAATTAATATATTAATGAAAATTATTTTTGAAATATTCAAATACGTTTGTTAAAGTAAAAGTATATTAAGCAATATTACATTCAATACTTGTTTATTACATTTTATAGATAATCACTTGCAGTTTCTATATGTAATGTTCTATGGTCATTCATTTCATGCATTCAAACTGAACTATTGCCTTTGATGTAAAAATCTCATTACCACCCATTCCTTCTTCACCCAACCCTTATATACTATCCACTATTCACATCATTACACATATAAAAGGATTAGTTTACTATATCTTGCCTACATTAGACGGAAGTTTCATTCAGAGTACAATGCAACAAAAAAACGTTCCATTTTGAAAGCTTGTATCTCCAAAACTAATAAATTATATAATTAAAAAACGTTCCATTTTGAAAGCTTGTATCTCCAAAACTAATAAATTATATAATTAAAAAACGTTCCATTTTGAAAGCTTGTATCTCCAAAACTAATAAATTATATAATTAAAATAAATTTTATTAAATAGCTTGTACATCTGAATTTTCAATGAAATCTTTCAACTCTACCTTTCATCTCTTGATACTGTTACAAAATTAATTATTGTCACTCGATTTTGCATATTACGTTCTCCTGTAAGATAAACAAATTCATTGCTAAGAAAATAATACTTTATATTCGATATAGGTCATACTATTTTCTTTTATAAAAGGAAAAATCGTAGAAAAATAACGCCATCTGTTTCTAATTATATAAATTTTACTAAATGTAGCTCAAATTGCTTAAAAGATATATCAATGGGATGCCATTCCGGCGTAGTTCTACGCTGTAAGTTGCAGCACTGTTGCTATTATATCGCATTATATTTTTTCAAATTGTTAATTTCCGCTCTTCATAGCTACCAAGTTAGAAGTCATATTTACTTTTTCAGGTTTATAATATTTTAAAACCTTGCATTTCTCCTAGGATAACATAGTAATGTGCACTATCAGATATCTATGCCCACTTTTTTGGAGCTGTCAGAAAAAAAAAATTGTTTTCTTATTTCTTTAAAATATTAACGCTACTATTTGTGTTCAATAATAAATAAACAAATATAGTCAAATCACTACAATAAGTGTTGCGTGGCACTGATCCGAAATTCACCAAGGAAACTATGAAATTTGTATTACATCAAACATTTCATAAAGAATCTAACAGACAACTAAACGTAGGTAAAACGTATGTAGCATAAAAATAAACCGATTAACCGTGGTATGTTTATATTAACTCCTAGGGTAAAATGAGTTAATTTTTTAGTCGAAGTCTACTAACTCGGAAAGTGTAATTTAGAGCTATGGATTATTAAAAACTCTGTTATTGACTAGGGAAATAATGCTACATAATTAGGTAACATTGGTAATGCTATGAAGAACTAATAAGACGGATGGGTTAAATACTAAATAGGAAACTAAGGTTAATTTTTTTATTTAATCATTGTCATTTTGAAAAATTTGTCCTAAGAACCATGGTGATTCAGGCTAATAAAGATTTGGAGACAATAGAATATCGAATCCCTCTCAAATATAGTTGAGCCAACTTTGGAAGTTTAATATTAAATAAAACAATAGCAAGTTATATGTGACAATTAAGCATAACATGGAAGCTGGAAAATTTTGTATTTAGTAAGTTGAAATAAGCGTCACTGCCTGTAATATTCAGTCGAATCAATATAAAAACAAAGAGGCAGAAAAATTAATTATATTAAAGTAGAATAGTACAGAAGTTAATAGAACATACTACTACTGTACAACAATATTTTGGCTCTGATTTAATTCGTTGTTTATTTTATAATGAATATAAAATTTAATTAGTTATTGTATAACTTCTGTCGATTTTAGCTGAAGTACCGTGAAGAGGTGGCTACGATGACGACGAACTGAAAATAAATAAACAATACGTATAAATAAAAGTAACATGTCGGTTAATTAGTAGATTAGTTACGGTCAGTTAATAGATTAACTAGCTCTATTGGAGTTTAAAAACTTTTGTCGTAAGTGTGTGTAAGGGTGGGAAAAATATTGGTCAATGTCAATAAAATGTTTAATGTCAGTGTGAAAAAAAATTTCCATATTATCCATGTCAGTTATATCAGTGTGAAAAACCAATTTCGATATTATTCATATCAGTAATGTCAGAGTGAAAACATTTCGATATTATCCATGTCAGTAATGTCAGAGTGAAAAAACATTTCGATATTATCCATGTCAGTAATGTCAGAGTGAAAAAAAATTTCGATGTTACCCATGTCAGTAATGTCAGAGTGAAAAAAAATTTCGATGTTACCCATGTCAGTAATGTCAGAGTGAAAAAAAATTTCGATATTATCCATGTCAGTAATGTCAGAGTGAAAAAAAATTTCGATGTTTTCATATTATACAAGCATAATATGGTAGCTAGAAAAATGAATACCTCTTGATACAAAATGTGTTTCAATGCTTGTAATACTCAGTTGAAATTATTTAAAAATACAGATATAACTGCATTACAACAGAAAAATAAGGTAGTCCATTAGACATTCTCAGTACTACAATACACAGCACAATTGTTTAGCTTTTGACTTAATTCATTGCATATTATATTATAGACATAAAATTTTACAATATTACATTTTTTCTGGCGATTCCAGCTGTAGTAGGATGACGAGATAGGTAGTTACCGTGCCAGCGAACTGAAAATAAAGACACAATAAGTTTATTTCAAAATAACTCGACGATCAGATAGATCTACAATATATATACTTGTTTTTCTGACAGGAGTAAGACTTCTTTAGACTACAGTATTACCAGAGCAATAAATAAATTGAGTAGCTACTGTGTAGGACTTAGAATTCCTTTTTTTTAATAATATTTCCGCCTATTTATTTGTCGCCTTTTCTGACTGCCAAGTTATATGCGCTATAATTCTAAGTTTTGCCGAAGTCTAAATACGATGTCATTATGCACAAACAAGGAAAATAAAAGTTACCTACTCCTTATAAAATTATGGAAATAAAATCTGTTTAAAAGTGGATTATTTAACTCTATTACAGAGTAAACATTTTTGTCCTATATATATTATGTGGGATATTGGATATGTTATAGTGTGTTATAGTGGGATATTGGAGTTTCATCATTTTTGTCTTAAGTGTGATACTGGTGGAACAAATGAATGAAATTCGGTTGTTAACCCTTTCATTTTCTGATATATAAACTGACAAAAATTTTTTGGAAAAAATCCCAATAATACTTGTGATTCTACCAACAATATATGAATTTATAGAAATGTAATTCATTTGAGGTAGCGGTTAGAAATATTTTGTACATAGCATCTAGTACAATGTCAGTAAGTCTCTTACAGTCGCTTTTCAATAAATTTTCTATTTTATCTTAACAAGCTAACGTCTACTAATAAGCTTTTGAAGAGAATTAAAATATCGCAAAGACGTACGTTTATTGGTTGCTTGTGGTATAATTGGAGGTTTCTTTGGATCAACAATATATCGCTTATTATTTATTGTTATTGAGATCAAAAACGGTGACACACGTAAACCCGGATCAGTTACAAATTTCCTTATTCCTGCGCAATCATTGCTACACATTTATATAATACTCAATTACTCATAAATACGTAAAGAGTTTAGGGACTCGTAAGTCGCTGGGCGCCTTTAGTGTAGTACACCATTTCACAAAGGTGGTACTCCGTATTTATGCCCATTCATATCATTAGTGCTCGACGTTTGGCAATCGACATATGATTTAAATGCCAATTTCTTACAGTTGAAACACCTGACACATAAGCCAAACGGTTTTCCTTATCGAGAAGTTTTATCGAAATGTCTTAAAAATCCTTATCCTTTGATCTATAGTACAGCGTTTGCTTTTACTTCGCCCAAAATGAGATGAAAAAATTGTTAAAAAAATTTTTAAAGACTTTTTCCTCACCCCAGCAAGTAACTCTCGCCTGAAGAAGCAAATATCTAACGCCGTAATTTGAACCGAATCTCTTCCAAATGTTTGGTATCGCTTCCACAGTAATTCAGTTTTAGCGCTCTCAACCCAGTCATCGCATTGTGTGCATTTTTCTGTCAGGTGGACTATAAGTGCTCCCAACTGCTTGGTGATTGTTTGGTCCTGTTGAATGTGCGATAAATATTAAATAAAATTCTAGTTGAAAATTCCCCAAAACTGAAGAAAATAATTGTAGAAATATCATATACAGAATATACACACTATGCATTCGTGGATGGAAAATAACTGAAGAGTACAACGACCATTTTGAAAGCTCGATAACATAAAAGGTCATATTTTAATTATCATAAGGATGCCCTTTTATACGATAATTGCGATTAGATGATGACAAAAGTTATTTAAAATAGTCATCTTTCACAGAATTTAAATTAGTCATCCTTCATATTAGTCTTAAATTAGTCATCCTTCATATTAGTCTTTTAAATTAGTCATCCTTCATATTAGTCTTTTAAGTTAGTCATCGTTCATATTAGTCTTTTAAATTAGTCATCCTTCATATTAGTCTTTTAAATTAGTCATCCTTCATATTAGTCTTTTAAATTAGTCATCCTTCATATTAGTCTTTTAAATTAGTCATCCTTCATATTAGTATTTTAAATTAGTCATCCTTCATATTAGTCTTTTAAATTAGTCATCCTTCATATTAGTCTTTTAAATTAGTCATCCTTCATATTAGTCTTTTAAATTAGTCATCCTTCATATTAGTCTTTTAAATTAGTCATCGTTCATAGAAACATCGATTTACGATTTACAAAAATAATCATCGTTTCTTTGGATTGATGTTTATGCAAACTTTTTATATTAAAAAACTTAATAAATGTGCTAATAATTAAACCAAAATTATGAAAATGCATAAATTTAAAATTATAATGCAAAAGAAAGCTGTTTCGTTTTTGAAGACATAAAGATAAATATTCTCCTTCTCGAGTAATTTCAGTTATATTTTTGTCACAATACATATGTTTAGGCGTGGCTTCAGCGCCGTAGTCTAAGTGACTTCAATCCAAAATTGGGAATTATCAGTCTTGGTACAGACTTTTGGGTAGTAGTTGGTTTCTACGATCTTGGATACGGAACAATATGGGAGAACGCTTCATCCAATTGGCAGCGGATAGTAATTCAAGAATTACGAACACAGTCTTCAATCAACACCCCCGGAGACTTTACACTTGGACGTCCCCAATGATCAAAACCGAAAACAAATATACTACATAATGACCCGAACTAAGTGGAGGAACTCAATTACAAAGTTTATTTTACTAAATTACTACGAGAAAACCATCAATATTAGCAAAATAATACCAAAGGTAAAAGTTCCAACAAATTATGGCAGCCTAGCAGAAAATCAAAATTGTTATACGGGAGTCAAAACCAAAACCTGAGCCTGTAAAGAGTCAGCACTGGTTGTCTATTGATACTTGGCATTTGATTGAAAAACGTAAAAACAACCTTAATGGTGCTGTAATTATCGAACTTAACGCTATGATTTCTGTCATTCAGGCAGCTTGTCGAAGAGATTTTATGGAAACCTTCTGGCTTCAACAAAACCAATTTTAAACTAAAAAAATGAAACACGAAAAATGGCATAGAATTTAACATTCAGTTTTATGTTTTGGTCAACTTTCGAAAGGCGTTCAAAATAGACTAGTGGTGCAAGTCTTAGGAAGATCCTACCAAAAATGGTTGTGCTCGTTCACGATAACAACTTATCAAAAGGCATTGTGAAGGATTTAATTAAGAAATAGACGAGAATTTAATTAATATGTAGCAAGTTATAAAAATATCATTTGAATATTCCTTTCAATATCCACGACGACATTTTTTTTCAAATGCGATATCATTGGAGAGGTCTTTCAATATAAACATAAGGTCTATTCGGCAGCTTTGTTTGTTTTTAAAACTCATTCGCAAATAATTAAGTTTCAAAATAATATGCATTGTAGACCCCAAAACTTTCAAAAATTGTAAAATGGAAAAATCTAGAAACCCCAAATTTTTAGATTTTTCTATTTAACATATTTTGGTTAATTCGCACTAAACATTTCAGGAGATATAACAACTATAAAATTTTCTCTATGTGATTTTCTAATGATATTGCTTTATTGTCACTAAGCCAAATACATCTGCGTTCAACGCTTTTGCTATATTTTTCGTTTTGAACATTTTTGTTCGTTGTTTTTTTCGACATAAAAACCTAGAATATAAATGTAATTAAAACTAGTTTACAAAACTAATGATCGATTTGTTTATATCCTGAAATACTACTCCAGATAACATTAACTAAATCACTTTCTTTCACTAATATTACCTTTATTTTATCTGTTTACCTTTAGTTATTAAAAAGTCAAATAAAAGTGCACAGGACAGCAAGATCACAAGATAAGCGCTGAACAAAAGAGATGTAGAAGAGTCCTAAAAGAAAAATATGATGTAGAAGAGTCCTAAAAGAAAAAGAACAATAGATTGATTTGTAAAGCGTTAAGGAGACAAAGTTGTTGTAACAGCAAATATATAAAATAAACAGTGGTAGAAGGTGAGTCCCCTAGGGAGGAAGGAAAATGGAAGGAAACAGATAAATTTTAGGATCACCTGGAACTAAAGATATACATATTACAAAAATATTACTATTAAGCCTTTTTTATGCTGCTTGCATAAAGTGTAATTTCTTGGTGAGGTATATTTTTACATATTTAATTATTTTTTTAGGATATAGAACACAATATTTTCTTAATTATATTACTGATAACTGTGTAGTTTTTTGGAATTACCATTTTTTAAGACAACGTGTCCATTTTTCTTTCAACTTTTAATAGTTTTAATGTTAATAATTTTTCAATAAATAGTCTTAAAGCGTAATTCATCCACCATGCAAATAGTCTGAGTGATATAAAACATTATATTTGATATTATTATCCAACTAACAAACCAAAAGTACTGGTTTGTGTCAACTTCAAGGGTAGTTAAAAAGCTTGTGAAAATCATCATTTGCTTAAACGATATCGAATGTGACATTCAGCATTGAAATTACATTTACCCAACGTGTAACAAAATTCGCAATTTAAACATATTTATGAAGTAGAAACTAAAAATATAACGATACCACGTTAGCAAAGTCAAAACAAATTATTGATAAAACCGTTTTAAAACTGCTTTGCTGTAAGATCCAATCTCTGTAAAATTAGACTTTTTTAATAATTATCACATAGGTAAACTGACGAAAATAGATTTTACAATGGATTATATACAGTAGATTAGATTTAGCTGCAATATTCCTTCCAACGTATTTAATTATGTCCTGTATGATATTTTTGTCTAAAAAAATATATTTATGTTAAAAATGGGTTACGTAGCCCATTTTTTTAAAATGAACATATATTTGGCACAATTAGGTTGACTTTATTAAATAAACTATCCTATTTTAAAAGCGAATATGCTGGGATGAACAATATATACATTGATTTAAGCACTATCAAGTTAAACTATCATTTAAAACATACTTTGAAATTCTTAAACTTTTCATTCATTGATTTCTCTCGCATGTTGTTCCTTTTCCTTTACATTGTGCAATTGACTGCAATCGTTCGGAGTATCTTAATTTTGTGAGAGAAATAGTCTTTATCGTTTCATACCGAATTCAGTAAAACATAACATATATGGTTTCTTTCTAACCTATTGTCTCACGCCTGTATTATCTCAACCGTTTAACACATTCACTGCCGATCGCATCCTGTTCAGTGACTGAACCATTTTTTTCTTACGTAAATTCAATATTCTAATAAACGTACCTAGTTAGACATAAAGTTGTACATAAAACTAACATTTTAATATAATAATATGTTTATCTTACAAAATTACCAATAGAAAGCAGGAGCTTGCAAATTTATGAACACCTAAATTCAGGTGGTCAGTCACGGGGGAAGCTATGAACATTTAGCATTGAAAGTGCTTAACAAAAAATGTTTACAAGAATTAGTGAAAGTATATTTTTATATGGGTTTAACCGTGTTACAAAAAAGTCACTCTTCCGACTCGACTCAGTATACCTCGATTGAGCGAAGATCGAATGATTGACAATATGACTTGCAACGTTGGAATGATTGACAATATGACTTGCAACGTTATACGGTGTGGTATAATTGCATTAATCCGAGTACATTTAATTCATAGTGATAAATACAATCTCCATCATAGCGAAAGAGTAATTGTAATTTATTTGAATTAATAACATTTTTCAAGTTTTGCAACGTTAAGCTTACATTGCTCTATACTTGGCAGTGATTATACTGAAAATGTTATCATAATAGCAAAAATAATGTTAAACAAATACAACATCCCAGAGGTTGGCCTTCTTACCTTAGAAGTGTAACGATGCGCTGGTTCCACAAGAAGGATAACCAACCACACGCGAATTGCAACTTTCTGAAAGTCCAGGAACAGTACACCAATCCATCTTCTTTCTGAAAGGGTCATGAAAATAACTTTTGGAAAATTAAGTCACTAAATATAATTTTCGAAAGTGTTCTCAGTTGCGTTCTATTCTTAGTACTGAACTTTACTAAGACAATCAATAAAGTTTCTTTGCAGTTAATTTGTATAGTTTATTCGGTTAAGCTGATATAAGAGGTAGAAATGGTATGAGGAAGTAGAAATTTTCATGATATAAAAGATATTTGTTAGTTTGCACGGCATGCTGAATTGTAAAACATATCGATAAATATTGTACGTGTCAATTATAAAATTACTCATCCAGTACTTAAACAGCAGATTATGTTTTAGTCGCAAATTGTACCTTTAATTCTATACATACATACATACACACACACACACACACACACATATATATATATATATATATATATATATACATGGATGTTATATAAATAACTACGGGTAGCTCTCTTCATATTGAACAACTTATTCCAGAAAGATTATGGTGCACTCTTCGCGGTTTGGAGAAAAATAATTGTATTTTTCATAGATCAATTTTGTAATTTTTTCTTTTGATAAGTAGTCCTGGTTAATTAGATTTAAATCGAATGTACGTCAGTTTTATTCTATGGTAATTTAAAGTAATATTAAATAAAAAGTGTAACTCAGCTGTTAAGTGTCTCCTTTAAGATATGCTTGACGCCTTACTACACAAAAGTGTGTTGGTAAATACATGTAACAGCAAAGGTAAACGGTGCATTTTACATTTTACACTATTCGATATTTCCATAGATGGCTCGCGGTGGTGCCTACGTCCACTAGTTCATGCTAAGTCGTATTTACGATGGTAAATGAAATTTTTTTTTCAGCTACACTAAAAAAATGAACTTGCTTCATTATAGTAAATGAGGTGAAAAACAAGATTAGAATGCGATATGAAAAATATGGCACAAAAAATTATATTTAAAAAATGGGTTTTAATTTTTGAACTGAAATTTAGCGATAAATGTAAAATTTACAAAGTCGCAACATTTTTCATGTCACATTTTTGTGAGGTCAGAAGATAGCTAATCTATCGGAAGAAGGACAAAAACCGAGAGAGATAAATGAACATGATAGAATGAGACAAGAAGTGTACGCATGCACAAAAATAAACAAAAATGGCGTTCACCGCTGCCATCAGTATTAACAAAAGTAAATTATCTAAATATTGTCAAATTATTTTTCAATTTGTGATAGCTTTGTTAGTAGTTTTTTGTTTACTTCATCTGTTATAAGACAAACAAAAAATGTACTTAATTTGTTTATAAATCTGCAATGAATATGGTTGTAAATATAATTTACGACAGGAGCAATACATCCCGACTTCCTTAAGCCGCATTTAGCCGTGTTCTGCAGCTATTTTTTTTAATGACGATTTTATATGTAAGATTAACTGAAGATTTATTAGGTGTTTATGTCGATTTGTAGTGATATTTTATTATTTTTTTCTGAAAATATAGTGTTAAAATCTTCGTATATGAATTTAGACTAATTTAGGGACTCACACTTAGTATATTCTCCCTCTCTCTGCCGTTCTACACCTTACTATATATTTACAAGTCGAGGTTTAGTTCATCAAAGAAGTTTAACATTTATTACGACAACTGAGTTACACGCGATTTTTTTCAATCACGAAGTACATTTTCAAATCATGGCAATTAACCAACAAGAACAGGTTAGACAGTTGACGAGGAGCATTATTTAAAACATGAAAGAGTATAAGTAGATAAAAAATTAGATTAACTTAATGGTTGCTTTACATTCGATAATCTTTTAGTTTTTTTTTTAATTTGCTTTAATATTTAACTATAAAACAACACAAAGTTTAAAGTTGAATGTCAGAAAAATAAATTTTTCGTGGAGAGGCAAAATTTACATAAAATTTATAATTCAATACTGTGTTATTAATAAAATAGAAAAGCATATAAACAGCAACAATAAAGTATCCAATTAATCAATTAATATTAAGTGATACGAATGACATTATTCCTCCTGTCATTTCCTCAGTAACAGATGTTTCATTTACATTGGCGCAAGTCTTTAACATAGACAACAACTTTGAAAAAATAAAACAGAAAACTGACATGTAATTTGTTATAATAACATGTAAATTATTGTAAAAAACATAAAATGAAAGTTCTCCATCCATAGTGTACTTTAGTCAAATTGAGTTTTTACTGACCGTTTAAACTATGGCCACATATTTGTTTAATACCCGAGCTCCATAGATAGTGGAGCAACTAAATAGGCCAAAAATCGGTGTAAGTATAAGTGAAACAAGCAACACTCCTTAATTTTTATTACTATCCTCAGTAATTACTTAATTGCATGATTTATTGGTTTTTCAGTACTTTAAAAATTCACACTAAAATGATTATGACGTTGCTAAAGAAATAAGTATGACTATTAAATTGTTTAATAAATAATGTTAATCATATTATGATTAACATTATTTCATTTCTCTGCCCAAAATTAAAACTATAATCAAAAGAAAAACAATTGGAATGAAAGTAAATATTGAAACATTCTACATAATCACATTCAAATTGTGAGTTTTCCACGAAAATTGGTAGTGCCATTTACTTCTAAAATTCAGCAGTGTCACAAATTTCTTTTTAGCTATTCTTTTCTTTAGGCTTATTGAATGTCGAGATTATTGGTAGTTTGACCTCTTTTTAATAAAGTTAAAGAAACATTTAGAAGAATCTGATTGAAAAAAAATCACACTCAGCATAATTCTATTTGCTTATGTGTTTTTCCTTATTCCCAGTTAGGAAAATAAAACATTGTCTGAAATTCCTTTGTTGTATTGAAAAGTTATTATTTATTCCTCACCTCAGTGTAACGAGAATGCTTGTGTATAAAAAGGAGTATGGTTTACGTTTTCTGTATTTTATTTTACAAATATACATACTTCTTTAAATTTAATTTTTACAACTTTTATTTGTGCGCTTAAAGATGATACTAAGCATATTTTTCTATTTTTGTTGATTTTGTTATTGTTATTCTCAAAATTTGATCTCACGGTGAAAACTTTTTGATTTTTCGGATTTTGAGCATTATAGTTATTTCTATTCCACTACCAATTCCATAGTCAGTAAATTAGCAGGCCGAGTACCGGTTTTACACTCAAACTATGTAATTAATGTGACTATCACTATTAAAATAAAACCTGAACAATTATACTAGTAATATATTCGAAATTATATCCAAATTTTACTGAACAATACTGTACACTGTCACCATGATAAAAAGAAATTTGTTCTCGTCATCTGTTAAGAAAATGTCAATTTTTTTATTTTTACGAATGGATTTCAAAATAGTGATTTTGTGTAAGTGTATATATTGATAGATATTCACTGTTTTGTACGATACGTTTCCGACCTAGTCCAATAGTTTAACTTGATTTAAGAAGAAATAAATAAATCATTATATAAACATAAATGTATTAAATTTAAGATAAGGTCACACTAATTTTTTCAATTCAATCTAAACACTTTTATATCGACCAATATCGTTCTTAAGAAAAAAATATATTTTATTAATTTACTTATCTACTTTAATGTATCTAATTAATACAAAAGGCAGGCTTATTGCTACGAGAGCAATCTCTTACAGGCAACCATAATACCAGTTCAGCCCAGCTCGACGAACGGCCGGGAATCGAACCCGGGTCTCCGTGGTGCACTGCGTCATCAGAGGCCTTATGATCAACCGGATATAACACGGCGACGACAACACACCCCGGTGGCG
Organism: Druceiella hillmani; assembly: GCA_039881145.1. Lineage (NCBI taxonomy): Eukaryota > Metazoa > Arthropoda > Insecta > Lepidoptera > Hepialidae > Druceiella > Druceiella hillmani. Next base: position 31,097,637 of record JAYKKI010000009.1, on the reverse strand, counting down.
AGTATAACCCACGTATTAAAATATCGTGAAGACTATTAGCTCCACAGGGCTTATGGACAGATTTATCACAATTATTCATTCATACTGTATGAGAATATTATGAAAGAGTAATCCAATGTTACCAAAGTCATGTACGAATGCATATATAGCATAAATAAGTTCAAGCATAAGTTGAAGGAGCATAAAGAGGAAGGGCGGTCCGAATCCTGCACTGAGCCGGCGAGCGCAACGCCGAAGGTGCATCTGCTGCTCGTAAACACCCTCCAGCCTCTCCAGTAGACGGTCCACTCTCCCTGTGTTATATACAAATTGCTAGTTACAACACTTGCCAATAAGTTAAACGTTTAACTCTATTAAGCCAAATATTTAAGGAATAAGCCAAACGTATATGTTTTAAAAATTTCAATTTTCGTTGAATTTTGAGTCAAATAAGCACTTTGTAGTGGTAAGGTTATTAAGATATTATTATTTGATGGCAGCAATTGAGTATTAGAAAGAAACTTCCATGAAATTCCCTAGTTCTTAAAATTAATTTCGCTCAACATAAATTACACTTTAAGAAATGGGAACACATTCAATTTACATATAGGAAACTTATGATCAAGTCGGTAAAATACTGACCTGATATTTAAGGAGTTTTATAATAAACGAAATATCCCACATAATCAAGTTAATGTGAAAATGAAAAGAAAAACATGTCCATATTATTTTCTTAATTTCTTGCGTCACTACTCACTAAACTTGTTTTTGGTGAAATGGAAACACAATCCAAAATAGAGGGATAAGTTTGTTTAGGGAGATATAATTTACAACGATAAAACCTCAAGAAATGCTTCTATGTAGGTTTTTGATTAATCTGTATAACAAGAGTTTTTATTCGGGTTCTTCTCTAAACTGTAACGTTTTTTATTATTTGAGCTTTACTTGCAACGAATTTTCAGTATTTTTTTTGTTTACTCCCAATCAAAATTTCATTTCAATTTTTCTATTAGAAACAATACGAAAGGAAAAGCTTAAGAAAAATGGATTACCAGTTATTTAATATTCATCCATATGAGTATTATGACACAGATAGGTTAGATTACACAATCTGCTTCTTTCTATGACATAGTACTCGTACCGATGGATATTAAATTTCCATTAACGGTTTCACCGCATCCCATGGTATATTAATGATTCGCAAGGCACTCGGTATATTATATATATATATATATATATATATATATATATATATATATATATATATATATATATGACAATTAATCATTGTGTTAAGAGTGAAATATTGTATCTAGAAAACATTATGAGACACAAGAAATTTTGTTTTTATTGCCACCCGATTTCGTACTCTAGAACCTATAGATGCCAGTTTTCTATACCAATTTAAGAATATTATGAATAAATATTATATTTTGCAACACAATTGAGTTTTAAATGAGACTCAATGTGAGTCTCATTTAATACTAAGAAACAGGCAACACGTAACGTATAACATATTTTTCTCACATTTGTCCTTTATATGGCCTTTCAAAGGGAAGGATTATATTTAGAAAAATCTACTTCAAACCTTAGAAGCAGACTTGCTCGTTATTTAAGAAAGTTTTTATCAGTAAAAGTGCGTAAAAAGAGTATACGTAAGTTAGATAATAACCTGCCGCACTAATGCCATTGAGGAATGCAAGAAGAGCAGTGGCGCGCGAATCCAGCATACAGAACATGAAAACAAAGCAGCATTCCAATATGATGCTAACAACCATTGTAGATGTGAACGGTATGTGCGTTTTCAGCATCCGTTCTGCATGAAATGAACCAAGTAAGAAATAATCACTATAAAAATAGGTGAAAACTAGATTTGTTAGTATTCTATCCTTCAAAAAAGATGGAATCCTAACAAATGCAAAAAAAAGAATATTTTTACAAAATCAATCACGTATCCGTCTGTCTGTCATAGCCGTATTTATCAGGGTTTATATATCGCAACAGTTGAGACCCAAGTATATCTATATGGCCATATCATAGAAATCAAATGAGATTTTCGTTTTTTTTATTGCAATTAATTTTTCAGGTGTTGGGTGAAATGACAATTGATTGAAAAGGCGAGTTATGAAGGTTCTGAAACAATTTTTTTAAATTTTATGTAAGATAGCATCGGAGTTATTGACTCCATTTATGAACCGGTTAAAATTATGAAGCATTACTGGAGATTGAAATTTATAAACAGTTTAATTGAAATACTTTGTACTCTTCAATGTATAAATAAATCTAAGTACACCTAGGAGCCGCATAGTGCAAATTCTATTTATTTAACAGATCTATTCGTACAAAGAAGTAAAAGAAAAAACCGTGTCATTATTTTTCTCCTATGTAACTTCATATTCACATAAATATTACGTAAGCAATCAAACATACCTAATTGACTACAGTTTCAATTTAAAGAAATATGACAAACTTTTATTCTATTCGTAATAACTTTACTGTTGGGATCGGCTAATTGGTCAACATCTATTCTTCTCCTGTCATTAGAATTCCTGAAGTAATATAATTTTTAATGATAATTTGGTACATAATTTTAGTATGCTAAGTAACAAATGAAGAAGTAAGAGGGATTCTAATTCTTTCCATGAATTACGTGATCTTGTATGAGATTTTATAGATGAGGGTAAAATTATACATGTAAATGGCATTTCCGAAGAGTTCCAAGTCATAAGAGTTACGTTAATAAGATATACGACAAGATGAAGATGATAAATGACCCAATTATGACATTATGATTGTTTAATAAGCAATGTATTACATTCTCACAGTCTACCAAGAGAAAAACGAAACCAAAGCCAATCTTCCAAGTCATATCAAATATTTACTAGATTTAGTACAATGTAGGGCAAGTTGTCCCGTCATTGCTCAACGTACCTAAATATTTGTTCAGTGCTTAACGACTCCCAGAAAAGTTGCAAGTCGAAAATGAGATAAAGGTAATTGAATGAACTTTACCGTTGGATCGATATCACATCGCTATGAGAAAACATTTACAAGCTACAGCAGATTTCGTGAAAAATAGCTACACCATTTCCTATTTCGAAAGCCCATTTTCTTATTAGCTTTAATTATGTTTTTCTGTTGAATAGGTATTTTTTACCTAACGTAATTTTATTTTTTTAACGTGAATTCATTAAAATGAAATAGGGTGATTGCGATATCATAAACACATACTATTGAAATTAGTTTGATATGAATTAAAAAAAAAATTATATTTTGACTCACAAACTTTAACACACACTAAATACTTGGTGTCATATAAGACATAACTCAAACAAGCAAAACATCATTAATAAGATAAAATTACAAAAAATGTAGATATCACATTTCCTCTGTAAATCTAATAATTTTTATTTACTTATTTACCCATTTATATTTTTATATAGATCCTAATATCTTAAGCAAGTAAATTAAAACAATTTAAAAAAAAATACTAATCAAACGAATCTTACGTTGGATTTCGTTATTATAGCCGTTAATTTTTGTTTTTACTTGGCATTGACTCCGAGAAAAGTAATACTTATTAATACTTAATTAAAACATCGGTATTAATCATTATTACCGTACTTAGAACGTTTTAATTAATTGTCTATTTTTGACTTCTAAGTGCTTCTTAAAAAGTCCGATTTTGGAGTTGGTTTCCCTTTTTTAACGTTTAATTTTATATATGTATTATAGTGGATTGTTAGAGATTTATTTTTATGTTTTTTGGTAGAATATAAGATATTGCTCTCGAATCAATAAGTCTGACATACATTTCAACTATTTACATTACCGTACATAAATATATAAGGTTCTAAGTAATAAAAGCGTGGAAGTTCATGTTCATCGCCACAGCCGGATACGCGAATGTTTTATCGTCAACAAAAAAGTGTTTTCATCACGAGTGCAATCTTATCAACTTTAAAGATTTTAATTAACCTAAACTAAACTGATCCACTTGGTGCTGTGATTGCTCAACAAAAACATGCACAAGTAAACAAATATCTTCAATCATAGAAGGTTTACTGTTATCCTTTGAGGATCTTCTTTTCCCATCTCCAGAACGTGTCATCAGGTCTTAACCAAATTGAACTATTCGTGAATTATACCCTAGAAGGGTTATTATTTATTATCCTAGAAGAAAATTAAGAATTATTCAAACCGGTATATAACTGTCGGAGATATGTGTTAAAATACTTAAAAAATACAGTCGAATTGAAAATCCCCTTCTCTGAATTCGACTAAAAATACTCGATATGTTTTAGGCACATTTGGTATACAGCAGTTGTGTGTATATAAGTAAATCTATAAATATATCTCTATTTAACCTTATAATAATGTGAGCAAATAGTAAACATTAACATGAACGACCTTAGTGCAGGTAAGAATAAAGAAAAAACTGAAACCAAATTTCATTTTCCTTAAACGAAAATTAAACCTTAAAACTTAATTGTTTGCAAAACGAAAAAATTTTAAAATGTGCTTGGCGTATAATGTAAAATTGTTATATTTTCTATGTTCACTCACACGAGATGCATCTCAGTAATTAAAACAAATTTCATTACGTATATTTGCACAAGTTGGCAATAATAAAGATGAGATGCTTCTAAGTGCCCAGAATTAGTCAGGTTTTTAATGTTTCGAAACGTACATATTATGCATACAAATTTTATTTTCCGAATTGGCGCTAATCTTGTTTAACTTTTGTATGTTGAAAATGATGTAACTAAACAGAAAAACGTACTTAGCCAACCCTCAGTAGCATAACCCCACTCGAGCGAGAGGGAGATAAAAATGTTAACTTTAAAAATGTACTAACCGTAACTGCCACTCGTCGCATACGTAGCATAAAATGCCTGGGCTACAACAAGTGCGCAAAAGATGAGGGTTGTTGTGATCATAATAAAGATACGGCGGTCACACTTTAAGAAACGGTCCTTAACGTATATCTCGTCAACCTGTCGAACAGTCAAACAAACAATATATTTTAATCTTTGGCTACTTTTCCTGGACATTTTACAGGAAATGTAGCCTAGTATCGCACCGTTCCCCCATTCAAATGGTCTTTAATGAAAGGACAGTATTGTTATTTTAAATTGCATGAAAATGAAAATATTTTAAATGGACAAATTGGATTTTATTGATGAAAGCCCTTAAGTAATGTGTACTAGAATTATTTGTAGGTAGGCCGTGTTTGAAAGGATTGAAATAATCAATTAATATACCTCGGTAAAGTGAAAAATACCTGGACCAATTCATTAAAGGAAATTTTAATTTTAGGCTAAATATTCTTAAATACTTACTTTCATACAACATTTCTTTAAATACAGGTGATTTACCTTAGATAAAGCCTTGAAGAAATCCAACAAGCATTTCATGCGTCGATTGAGTGTGACCAGTGTCGTGATTAAGATTAGACTAACACAAGCGAATACCATGGCCGACACCAATTGCTCTTTCTTCGCGTCTACCCAGTTGATGTACAGTTGCATGCTGATGGTCCATAAGCGGAATATGACTGAAATAATGGACATTTATGTAATACACTTCTGTTCTTTATTGCAACGAAACTTTACGACATATAATTTTTTTGTCTATATATGAGGTATTCAAATAATTCTGTTTAAATTACAATAGTATTTGTATGGATTTGATATGACCAAATGTTTATCTGGATGAACGGTAGTAACCACCAAGTTCCTAGCCACACTACCGAATACCGTACCTTTACCTGACGTACTTCGCAACGACTTTGATTCTGCATTACCTCAGCTCCGGCTTCTGGAAGTCGGTCTCTTTGCCACTTTTCTATATCATAGTTTTATTTTTTAAAGAGGAACTGTAAATTTTGAAGGGGAACTTGGTCTTTTGTATAGTAATGTTTTGATAGAATATGAATATTTCATAAAATTGCCATAAAGAGTAATACGATAAGGAGAAGATTACAGTTTTTTCGCAAATCTTAAATAAATTGAACCGTGGTACGCTACGAGAATTTTGTGAAATTAATATATTACAATTATCACTGAATAAACCGATTATTTTCTATACTTTCAAGAGATATGAAAAGTTGTATATCAAGTAACATCGCTACTATTATAAATCTAACCGTTTATACCGGAACTATGAGAGAATTATTATCTGAGTATTCTAGATAAATTGTTAGAAAAAAAAACAGTATAATTTAATTTTCGTCTACATATTTTTGAATATATTATAATTTTTTTTAAATATATTCCACCCTTCATATTAAATGCATGCAGTACATAAATATTTTGTCATTTAAAAACCGATAAATCGAATTATATTTCTCCTTGTACTTTTATTTTATCTGTAAATATTTATATAATATTTTTAATGCAGTCCCAATTATAAATTTGTATTATTATATAAATTCTAAATAAAATAAAGTTTCTGCCTCCGGCCTTCGACTGAGAAATTCGGCCTGCTCCAATCGGAATACGACTCGAATCCGTAATGTAACGCCTCGCTATGTCCGGGCTAGACCAGGATCAGACCCAATTTAGAAATAACTGAAATGATTCTCAACTAAAATTACTTGATGTGGCCGTATTATGTTTTAAATGTGGCACTTGTCCGAAAAAAATTTTAAAAAATTAATGTATAAATTATTTTTTTAATTTATACATAAAGGCAATAGTCAAATAAGTATGGCCAAAATGTTTCCACTTAGATCAGGTTCCGTTATTTTTCTTTTATAATTTTCTCCAATATTAGTACTTAATAACGTATGAAAAAATTTAAATTTTGAAAAAATAAACTAATTAAGAACGTCTAAAAATAATTTTTTATTTATTATAGTATCTTTTCCTCCAAGGATTTTTATTTAAAATAATGAATTATAAATAAACGAATATTGTAATAGGAATTCTGATAATTTTTAAATTATATTTCAAAAATTAATTACGTTCTTGGTTTTAAAATAATAAAAACGTTTTTGAGGTAACGTCTTTGGTTCGAATACTATTTTAAATGCTATCTTTGACATTTTTAACTTTCTCTTATTTAATAATACTGAAATACTTTGTTTTTCATTTTATATGGTTTTATAAGTTAGTTAATTAAATTAGTTTTATAAAATTCTGGACACTTAGTCTTATGTTTAAATATATTAATGAACATTATTATTTTTCATTGGTCCAAAACGAAGTATTTCCAAATTAAAGTCGTTTCTGATACCAACATCTTTCCTAGCCTCAGTCGAAAATGTATTGTTGATGTCAAACAGTGTTGTACATTTTAATTGTTCAATAGAGCGTACATAATACATTGCGGCACATTGGATTTATTTGTAGTTTGCTTGTATGAGCTTTTGATCAATGACGCAAATACTTGAAAACCTTTCCTTTAAGTAAGCTTCATGATTTATGTTTCTGCACCTTAAGCTGATACAATAAAACCACTATAAGATCACTCACCTGCATGTCTGTCTGTTCGTCACAACAGGTTTTTAGAAACCATGCGATTCTAAAACTTGAAACTTGGCATAGTAATATATTTCATTGTTTTCCTCTAGCTAACTTCTTTCAACTATTCTTATGGAAATTAAAGAAGCGAAGGTAAATAATGTGCTTTTTTAATTTTTATATATTCTGTGGTGTGTCGTTTGTTATGCTTATTATGAAGAATACAAAATAAAAAATTGAATATTTTAAAAATATCCTTAAAAAATATGCGAAAATGGGTCATTCACTCCTTTATTTTATTTCTAAAATTACTAGAGCAAAAATCGCGAAAAAACAGAGTTGGCGAAACCTGCCTAGAAAATTATACCTGACAGTAAAATTATAGCGATGATCTTGGATCTTTTAATTTTTTAAATATACACCATGTTTTAGGCTGTTTATACGCTAGGAATTATATTTAGGTTGTAAAAATTATTATACGTCAATAATCTGACAGAAGCACTATGTAAGTGCCAAAATATGTACGAATTGCTTGTAGTGCGAGTTCCACTCGCACTTACCAGATTTTTTTAATTTGTGCTTTTCTTTGGTTTTTATTATTGGACCTCTAAATTAATAATAAAACCAACTAAAAACTACTAATTTAAAATAATGTAAGAATAAATAATAATAAAAAAATTAAGGATGTTTTTTCTGCTTTTCGATATTTTCAATTTATTTAACAAATACTTTATCAAAATGCTTATTATTATAATATTAATAAATTTGAAATTAACAAATATAAATTGCTATTTTTTATTTAGTATTAATATTATATACAATTTTCCCAATAGATTATTCATTAGACAATTTGACACTAGAACAATACCCATATCCTTTGACCCCTACTTTTATCGTCCGAAAAATTAGCTCCGGTTAATTATTACCAAATGTACAAGAAATTCTATATATATTCATGCCTTTTTAACGTAAACCCCATACAATTTTACTATTGCTAACTGCGGTAATATTTTAATAGATAGGTTTTGAGCTGTTTCAAAATTTATGATCAAGCATCGTTGTTTTGCGAGTTAAAATTTATACGGCGCGGAAGTTTCCAAATACTTTAATATAAATTTAAACTGGCTAATGTTAAGTAATAAACATAGTTTTATTAACAGTATAGATAATTTTATATACTAGGTGAAATCGATGAAGGATTAAGACCATATGGTGACTTCAAATAATTATTTGGCTTTTATTGAAAGATCCACCATGAAAATTATTCCACGTTGGAGATTCGTTGTTAAAACTTATGTGCAACACGAGGCATTGTAGAATTATGTTGTGAGTGCCGACTACATAGATGTAAAATATTAAATATTTAAAGATCAGTTCGGAAACTATATTACTAATAGATCACACAAGATACGTGAATCTACAAGAAGCTCAAATTGCAAGGAAAGTTTAGAACAATCAAGCACGTGCTTTTGACGAGTAAAGTCCAATACGCTGAGTGAACTCATTTTAGGATTTACGTGTGATAACTTTTGTTGAGTGTCAAAATATTGCATTGACTTAAGACTACAATATCGATAAATGACACTGAAGCCTGGTATACAAACTCTAGTGCTTCCAAGCACATAACAAAATATAAATATGAATACCAACCAGATATTGTATGGAAATTTAATTAATCCCTGTATGGATTAACACAAGCACTTATTTGCTGAAATACAACATTTTGATTCAATCATGAACCAGTTCGGCTTTACTAGAACTAGAGTAGGTAAATTTGTTCATATAAGACAAGTTAATTGAATGAAATTAAATTTTTATTTCAATGAACGTCGATGTGAAAATGTGTCCGAGCGCTAATTTCATTAGTATACAAACAGAGAAATACAGCAGTTATATTTTCATATTTTATCAGAGCAAATATTTTGAACAACCATTAAGGAAATTCAGTATGAGTCAACCCTAAAAGTGCTCCAGCTGATCCTCATGTAAGATTGCAGAAAAGTGATGACCCACCGAGAAAGACCGTTCATAAAGGAAAGCAATGAGATCAATAATTTATGCAGCGATTATTGCAGACCTGTCCTCTGTAATTCAGTTGAGTAGAATTTTATGTTATTAAAAGGAGTTTCACGAGAGTGCAGCAAAGAAAATACTGTAGTATTTAAAGATAACAAGTAAAATATTGTGTTATCTGCATAATTCCCATACTACCGACTATAGTGATGCTGACTATGTAAAAGACATCAAAACTAGATGCTCAATAGGTGGATATGCGTTCCTCAAGAACAAAGTCAACATTAACTGGTCCAGCCAGCCAGTGACAACAAACGTAACCATTTCTATCAACGAAGCAAAAATAATAGCAGCCTGGGCAGCCACCAAAGTGGCAAAATGGTTAAAACAGCTGCTAATTAATTTAAGTGAATATGATCAAAAACTGTATATCTACAGATTAACAGTCCAGATTGACAATCAATGAGCAATAAATGTAACAAAAATTGTGAAATTGTTAAGCGATAGAAACATATAACATTAAGTATAATTTCGTAGTAGGGAAATGTCATGAAAATGTTGTTGACTTAAACTATGTACGCACTAATAAACGGTGTGCTTATTTGTTCGACAAAAATTTGATAAGGACTAAATTTTAATTCATAAAAGTAAAAGTTAGAACGTCTGAGTCTTAATAAAATTGCATAAATTTATATTTATGTCTTGGCAGTGTAATTGAGAGTAAGTTGAATTCTGTTTTGTGATTAGTTAATTTCAACTGAATAAGTAACTGCTTAATATTAAATTACTCTGTTTAATGTATTGTTAATTAGTAATTAATTAATAATTAATTAATTTTGTTTAATTTAATTTAATGCTGTCCAATCTGTAATATAACACAAAACTCTTTAATATTAAGGTAATATTGTCTACTATTAACTGGCAACTTTATGGTCTATCGGTACTGTGTTCATAATTATTTAACTTTAAGTAATACTGTACCCGTCAAACATTCAATTTTGTGTAGGCATGAACTCAAATTATTTTGGTTTGTATATTCTGTATTAGAGCCTACCTTTTTTAGGACGGGCTTAATTCGATGGGAGTGTTAAAATATTGATGTCTGTTAGGTATATGATAATGTCGCCACTTTCTATGCGACCGTAGAGGGAACTAAACTATCGTAGAGCGAATAAAAACTGTGACTCGGTAATTGTACTTACTTTTTTTTTTCTCCTCAATAAAGTCAAAAATTGCGGTGGTTATTTTTCCAGGATCTTCATCATAAAATACGTCAGTAATCTCCTACATCTCTTCCACAAACTTATTATAATTTAATAACAAAAATCCTCCTACATATTTTAATATCTATTCTAGAAAATTCTATGCCGACATGAAAGCGTGATGAGAAAATTTGAAGAGTTCATTCGATCGATTGGAAAATTTGATTAGATGTTTTCATTTAATGTAATCTGAAATATTCCGTTACTTGTTAAAATAATTTTTTTTAAAAGACAAGGACATCCTAATTATTGGCATAAAATTTAAAGCGAATTTAAATGTAAGTGCGCAAAATAAACTTTTTTGAAAATTAAATTTTGGCTTAATTTATTTAAAACACTACACGATCCTATGTATAATTGCTGAATGTCGCAAAGTATATTAGTTTTGCATACAGCTCGTAATTCCAATAAAGAGAGAGTGTTTTTATTAAATGTTCAAAAGTGGATGAAAGAAGACATTCATAGGGCACAGAAATTGTTTCATCGGTAATTAAAACGAAACAAAATTTTAAAGAATTCAATGGTGTTAACTTTTTCTACTAAGCTTGGAAGCTATTTTAAAAGGCATTAGGAAAGTCGTTACTTGAAATTTATAAATTTATAACGTCTCTAACAATTTGTATTATGAAATAAACAAACAGCTTTTGTTTAAAAAAATAAAATGGACCTTAATTTATCTTTTCCAAATACCTCGTAACTTATGCATACGTTTTTTTTCGCAAATGGTAATATTACACCTATCTCAACGCTAAAATAATAAACAATTGTAAACTAACGTAAGCCCACCGTAAGGAGCCAGCTGTAGATCAGCGCCCCACGATGTCGCCGGATAGACCAGCCGCGGCCGTTGCGCCCAAACTGGAGCGGTACGTGTCCAAAGCACCGCGCCACACGCAGATACCATAGCAGGGGTGCACTAACGGTGAGTGCGTCGTGTGTGTGGTCAGTGTTATTTGTAGAGAGGGCTAGTAAGCGGCTTTTACGGGTTTTCTTTTTCTGTAATAATCGTAAGTTAATAATAGTTTATCACACATGCAGTATTAATTAAAAATAAATAACCTGGTTATTAACCCAAATTTACAGTTGGGGAAAATATTTTATTTTCATTTAATAACAAATGCTTTAGGTGAAGACAGCCTAAATCAAAATTTATATTTGAAATAAAATATCCGTAATTTTGCACTAAATTTTCCAAGAACAGTTTTCTAGTTGAGTTAATATGAAAATTATATGAATGACTTATGAAACATTTAAATTTAAATTTTTTTATTTAATTTAAATTTAACTGATGAAATTTGTAATAAAAAAGAATGAATTTTTTGTGCCGAAATTTTTATTTTATACTTAAGAACCTGGAATATCCTATATTTTAACAATAAACCATACTATTACGGTCAAGTATAACAATTTGTATATTATGAGTAATACACACGAAATATTACTGGTTATCACTATTCCTTATGATACATGTTCAGTGTGACAAGTATTTTTTTTAACTTGCCACTCCTTCGTGAAAACCGTAAAAAAAACCTTCGTATTCACTTTATTTTTTTTCAACTTATTTACTTGCTTTACTTTTACTTTTTTTGATGCGAAAAGAAAAATTGTTATTTATTTTAATCCTGAAAAATGTATTGAAATTAATCACGTAGTGCAAAATATTTAACGTTAATAACATGTCTACATTCGCATAGAATGTGTTTCATAACACGAATTTACATAATATATATATATATATATATATATATATATATATATATATATATATATAAATAATAATAATGTACATAAGTTTCGAAGAGTAAAATCATCTCTTACTTGGTCAGTTTTTATTCTGTCTAAAGGAAATGTCATGCTTTATCTAGAAAGGGAAACGGAGAACACGAAAAGAACAATTATCAGAAAATTTAAGTATTTATAATTCAGTAAATAAGGTTCAAATTTAATATTCACATTACTTTATTATTTTGTTAATTTCATTTTATTTATTTAAAAAAATCTTGAAAATAAGAATTTTTTAAACGTTTTCATTGTTAATTTTTTCGTAAAATATTCTGTTTTTATTGGGTTACCTAGTAAATAGTGACCCATTTTTAATAATTACCATTCTATGTTTTAAAATATTCTGAAAAATCGTTATTGCTTGTAATAGCTAAATGATTCTAGACTTTTTCCATTTGACGTAAAATAGTAGGGTACTTATTCGGGAATATAATTTCCAATATACTTTACTGCGAGTCATTATGTGGAATTAGCACAAAATAAGCGTCCAGTAATATTAAAAAGTGTTTATCTCCGGAGATTCTAATCAAGAAGGCGACGGGTGTCCAGACCGATCAATCGAGCTGAATTGCGATGGTCTATGTGACGAGCTGCATCTGCACTCAGATACTACCACCTGCGGACTAGCACAGGCACTTCGCTTTATTCTTGAATCCAAAGGTAATTGGGCACACGAGTTCAGCGTTTGAAGAGTATTGACAAAATAGATACACCACCAATTAAGTTACGCCAGCCGGGTTGCTCATGAGATCATCAACAACTCATTGCTCTTCCTTCCAAAGCAAGGATTTTTCTAAACCATATTGAGATTAAGGACATGGAAAAGGGTTAGGCCATTTTAGTTAAAGCGAACTCCAGGGGACAGAATATTCTTCGATGCTGCTAGTGGGGTACGCACATCATGATATATTACGAACTTTAAACGTAGACGAAATTATCACCGCTGCTATGTACGTCAACTAATTTTGCAAGTGAATTATTAAAAAAAATAGAAGAACGGTCAAGATTCAAGATTTGACTACGCTCGGCCACACGTTATTTCCATCACTCTTTCATTATTACAGGAGCTCGTTACAGTTGTGGTTCCACATCCGGTGTTCTTTCTAGGCCTTGTATCCTCTGATTGTCACCACTTTTACACTGTCAGAAACCTTTTTGCGTGGACAGTGCTTCTCCGATTGTGACTATTTTAAAAGAGTGCTCGCCAATTCCTTAAAGGCTGACAGGTGGAGTTCTAGAAACGCGGCATCCTGTCACTGACCGATAAATGACAACATCACTTGTTGCTATATATATATATATATATATATATATATATATATATATATATATATAAATTTGTTACAAATTAATTTTTTTGATTTATTTTAATTAACGCAATGGAAATATATTTATGCATTTTGGAAAAAAAAACATTGTCTCGATTAACCGATTATTATTTCAATATCTATTATATTTTTAGGATTAAACTGTATAACCGTCATAATTGGTTTTAAGGAAAAAAATCATTCAATATGTAGTATTCCATGGTCGCCATTTACAATTACTCAAGTTGTTAAAATTATACCTAATTTGTGAAGATTGATTTAGCGGTTTGTGTATTATGATGGAATTTATATTACAGACATACGTACGTATTTAAATACAATATGTATTATTGTATTTTCTTCATTCTAATCCTTAATTTGATATCTACTTTAATTCAATTTAAATGTTATAATTTTCATGTGATCTGAGACAATCTGGCAGCCAATGGGAGTCATACTGAACTTTGATATAGTGTATGATACTCTTAATAATAAGACAAATGGAACAACATTTCGTTTGTTAAAATCGGTTGAGTAGTTTGGTCCCTGAGATGGAACACCTCTACTCACATCCTCTTCAACATAAATGCCATAAAAGTACAATGACCTAGACTGTCAATTCCCGAGCCTGCCTTTCTAGATTTCCATAGTTGAATAAAAGTGGAATAATTTCGTAATTCAAATAAATACATTTTTAAAATCTATACAAATGAATTTACTATAAGACGTTATATTTATGATTGAAAGATATTGTTCAAGAGCTGTTCAAAATGTGAGTTAATAAATATATATATATATATATATATATTTGTTACGTAATGGAGCGATATAGACGCAGACAGATGATTAAATCTTAATAATTTTCCTTTTGTTTTACTACAATAGTTGAGAAGATATTAAACAGAAGTTTAACTTCAGCCGTGAATAATAATAACCCACATTTAAATATCGTAACGATGCTGGTCTTATCGCTCTCTTAACTTAGTATGTTGTCCACACATATATTTTTGTATACATTACAGAATCAATATTAACGACGGAAAATTACAAAATTTTCTATTTCTTAATCCAGAACGTAGTTTATCTACGTAAAAATTCAAATATATTTAGCCATATTTTGAATTTTTTTCTCACAGTACTTTTGTTTGATCATATTAAATAACACATTGTTTTAACAACGAGCATTGCATACCAATTTAAAACAAGTTTCCGGAAATAAAGAAAATTATTAAACTTCCAAATGCAATAATTAAATAATCATAATTTAACATATGTCATACCTCTTTTCATTGAAGCGGTGAATATTGTGCATACAATTTTAATATCATTTCATAAAATATGTTATACATTTATTTCGCCTATGATTTAATAAGAATTTCCATCAGTTTATGAAAAAAAAATAATAATGCCAGATAATCATACATTATTGATAAATCCTTTGATTGCTGATTTAGATAAGATGTTTCAAGCTAAAAATTTTCAGGGGTTAACACAAAATAATCTTTACCGCCACTTAGGTAAATTATATTTTAACTCAGACCAAACTAACAAACTTTTAGACTAATCAAAAATCTGTATATTTAAAAATTTATTTACAAAATCTTAGAAGTAAAGCAACAGATAGCTTTTGAAACCAACTTCCTGGATTTTGCAAGTTTACCTTCATGCCTTGGCAAATTAAGGAAATTATAATACTAAATTAAAGAGAATATCGTTTTTATTTAATTTTTTTTAGTACAAAAGTCACTTACCTTATCCATAGTTCGACACATTCTCGTAAACTGCCTATTTTTGTTTCAATTTACAAAGGAAGTTATTTAAAAATTCCTTCTGTCAGTGTTAATGGCATTCTAATTGACGGCGATAAGTATATTTATACTGTAAGCAAAATCAATAATGGTACGTTAAGTTTACTTAAAGGTCAAAGTAATTTCGTATTTGGATTTTTTATCGTGTTTCGATTTAGTAGATACCAGTGTATATTCACCTCTGTACACAACCAGCCTGTTAGCAAAACACGAAATCCGTAATGAGAAAAACGAGGCTCACTTTATTTTGAAGGAGAATTCAAACTATTAGCTTTTATTTACGTGATAGCATTTATGGCTTCGCTGTGAATCAACCTTTATAAGTTTGTATTTTATTATTTCGTGTTTATAATTTTGCCATGTTCATCCGTTTGTCAATTTGTCCGTTCGTTCATTTATTCTTTAGTCATAGCTTTAGATTTTCCACCGTTTTTATTAATGTGTATAAAATTTTGCAAATGGATTCTATATGAAAAGTTTTCAATTAATTTGTAGAAAAATACAGAAAAAATTTAAATCTACATACATACCCATGAAGCGAAGAAATATTTTTATCGCATCCAATCGTATATCATTCGATAAGCATTCGACAATTACCATTTTCTTTAAATCTGTGTTTCAAAAAGAAAAAAAAATCTAATTCTAATAAGGTCACTTACTTGTCCTTATATCTGTTCGTATGTCATAACCGCTCACAAAATTTTTGACACACCTACATAAAAGTTCTTGGTCTTTTCCCCATAGGGTAGATTTTTGTACTAAAAAAGTTTTATTCCAGGATAGCTATCAAAGAAATGCACACATGTAACTTGCTCTGGACATTAAGCTATCTTCATTCATTTATATGACACTGGATACAAGTATGCTATTTTACGGATATCAGTCGATCAGTTGAGTGTGAAAGAGAGATTAGTAACAAACTCATTTTTAGTTTTAAATAATTATACATATTTAATATTATTTTAGTTTTGATTGGTTTTTACTCTGCAGCTGATTAGGGCTTACGTAACAATAGTATTTAAAAAAATGCACATAGATGAAGTTGGTATGCTTCAGGCTATACAAGAATTAAAAATGAAAATTAATATTGGCCTTGTACATGTCAAAACACTCATAAAGTAGTATTTTCTAGTCGTCTACATATTTTGAAATATTTTATGCAAGTATATCAAAATTATAAAGGTGCGTTATAATTGTACATCGCTTTTAAGTTTAAGATTTCGTACACAAGACTTAAAAATAAAAACTCGTTAAATAACTCTGAATAGAACTTGTACTACGAGAGTTCACTACACACTTTAGTCACGTTTAAGGACTAAAGTGTGTAGTGAACTCTCGTATTGATTTTCACCGTGTAAATATTATTTATTTCTCAAAAGGGAATGAGATTTACAATTATGTATACATATATACATACGTATATATATATATATATATATATATATATATATACTTACTTTTTCAATATAATTAAATGTTATTTTTAAATAACATCGATATTTTTTCATTTCCCGCACAACTGAAGCCTCAGGTCAAAGCTAGTATCTAAAAACCGTAATACAACGTTGACTGGAAAGAGCGGGGTAGAATATCAAGAATTTTCTCTGTTATAGTGCACCTTTATCAGTCACAATAACCTAAACATACTTAGCACTCCGTAGCTGTAAATTTGAAAATATTATGGTTTCATGTCTTGGTCTAAATAATGATGAAAATTATAGTTCGACGGTAACTTTTAATTTTTACTGTATTTTCGCTATGATTTATGGGAATTAAAAAAAGTGATTTATTATATCCTTTCACACGCCAGAACGAGAAGTTATTGGTCTGATTGAGAACCGTTTGATTTATTTAATGAAGTGACAAAGTTTTATGCAAAAATAACGGAACAATATGTCAATGCAGGACATCATCGGTTCAAGTAATCTCACTTTGTTCCCAACCTACGCTATTTTTCAATTCAAAAACATTTCCCGATCTCAATATGAAATCGTCCCTTATATGAGTACATCTTTTCATCAATTTAACACTCGTTTTTCTTCAATTGTATTCATACGAACATAAAATTTCAAAGGCTCCGCCAAATGTAATATTTTTTTCTTTTATTATCTTGACTCTCAATTAAAACCCCCAATTTTGTAGACTGAAGTATGATTACTGATTTAAGGACCATTGACTAAATAGTCTAGAGCAAATTAATTTAGCGTAATTTAAATAGCTTTAAATAAATACATTAAGCTTTCAAGCTACCCTAAACGCTAGAAGTGTCAAAGCTAGGTGGTGATGTTGATCAAAACTTGATCTAGAACATTTAGAGATTTAAACTGAAGATTCTATGTTTGTCTCATCGATATAGAGCATCAAAGTTAGTCGAAGGACTTCGAATTCATTAGTGTATTAAAACTTTTATATATTAACTATATGGTTTGTGTTCAATTAGGTTTTTTTTAAATTCAGTAGCTATTTAACCCAAATTGGTTTGATATTAGAAATTATATTTTAACTGCTCTACTTGAGATAGCTAATGATAGATGATTTGTAAATAATAATGGTCGATTTGTGTACTACTATTGAAGTCTTTCAGAAACGCATTAAACTCTGTTGAATTCAATTTATTTCTCGCCCCATTGAAGCAACTTATCGTTTCACAGCTAAAATTAAATTAGCGTTAATTCTAACTTTAAAGGAAAAAGCTACCCTTATAAGATCACTCACATAACCGTCCGTCTGTATGTCATAGTGGCTTTTCTCAGAAAACGTTTGATGCAGAAACTTGAAATTTAGGGAAGTAATAAAGCATATTGATACTGTTATATCACAATAATTAATACTTAGAAATATTTCTTTTAATTACTAAACAATATTTTAAAATTATTTCCTCAGAATTAAATATAAGGTAGTTCCGTAGATATTACTGACATATTCATGAAAAACCTCTTGTCTTTCTGCGAAACTGCTAAAATCAAAATTAAAAAAGGGATTTTGATGGGAGTGTACTTACACTGTTAATAATAAACTTGGAATAAAATGTTATATTTTTGCATAAATAGAGAACGGATAAATAGACCATTAATAAACTTAAAATACGACAAGCTTGCCAAAACTTTGTCTGTTAAAACCTATTCCTTCATCGACTTAAGTTTAACTGTGTATAATCTAAAAAAGTTGATATTTAGGCAAGAACTTCTACTCTCTTCTTGTCAGGTTTTGCATTCAATTATGTTTATAATTATTCTAAAGAAAATGGTTACATATTATTCAACTCTTGCAATCTAACTATTAAGGAGAAAAAATATTTAATTTGTTGCGTGGAGCTACAGCAAGAGCATTATATATTGAAAAATATTTAAATTAAAACGTTTGAGAGAACGGTTCTTATTTTTAAAACCTTTTAGGGGAAATTGTGATAATTTTCTGAAATTTGTTGGGAAATTTGAAATCAATTATTATTTGCCCATGCCCTTTTTTCAGCGTCACATGCTGTCTCATAGCAGATATAATTTGTACCCACAATAATAGACAAAACCTCATATTTTACAAGTTTATATTTGAAACGCGATGCTGAGCCATTGGATTTTTAAAAAACTTCAGAATAGTTATTATTTTATTTTACTGAGTTTATTCTAAGTAATTAATAACTTTGTTATACCAATCCTATAACCGGTACAAGCCTTCTTAGAATAAGACTAGAATAACTGAAATTTTGTCATTTTTTTAGTAACAATGTTAAAGATTACTGAAAAACTATGGCGATGACAGAAAATTATTATTTGTAAATTTCATGTAATTATTTGAAAATAAATTAGTTGAAACTTTCAGTGAATAATGAATTTTACTAGACTCTGAAAAATCGTAACTATTACATTCAAAATCACTAAAAGCCATATCAATTTTTAATATAATTTTACGTAAAGTATTTATGAGAATATATATTTAATTTTTACACGTAAGAAATTTTTTCTGTATTAATTACTATAATTGCTAATAATTTACGATATCTGATCGTGTGTACAATAATCATCCCATGTTTAAATTTTTAAGACTTAATATTTTTTACCTCTATTTTCATGTGTAATTATTTTATCCAATATTAAAAGTTTAGAACACTTACCCCGAGAAATTTCACACAAGACCGATCGAGTACAATAACCTGATAAATACACAATAATAGGTAGTGAATGAGAAAAATGCAGAAAATCATTTACATCAATCGGGACAAGGCAATAATGTTCATTATTGTCAAAGTCGACTTCATTATTATCACTAAAATATTTAAAAATACTACATATATAATGGAATATTATTTCTTACTTACCATATATATTAGAATGAAGACATAACAAAAATAATGATTACGTTCTTAGTTTTGATTAAATTTTAAATTTGGGTGTTTAAATATTGTAAGCCAGACATTCATTGACCGGTGCTTTCCAAAACGAGCCACTAAAAACTATTTGTGTTTTTCCTGGCAAAATATATGTAAAACTAAGTTCATTGATACAGTAATTAGCGAGTTGTAACAAACTGTGATTGAATGTGAAAAAGCTAAATGTGTCTTTACACTAAGCCTAACAATTTATAGCTAAAATAATTTTTAAAAATAATTTTTAGTGTGTTTAAAATAATATTTAAACACACTAAACATTTTTTCGACAATTTGCAATTTTCTCGCCCGGAGCTAAAGGTTCCAAAAATTTATTATTAAATCTAATGTATTTGTGTAATGTCTTAACACTCTCGATATTCCGCCAGTTTAATATAATTTCACAGAATACGAGATAATTATATCTTTATTTCAAATAAAATCGATGATGTTTCCTTTTTTTCTTGGATTTGTTATCTAATGGTTAATGTAATTTTTTGAAATAATTTTTTTTAATTGCCATCATAGAAAACCTTTATAGACCATCAATAAACATGCATTTAAGATTATAAAAGCTAACGAAAAATTTAGACATAGTCAGGAATTAGGCAAAATACATTCATTACATTTCCAATTTCATTTACTTTAGACTAAAAATTATTGGTATTAGGATCGATGGTCAATCTATTTCTTAATTGAACTTGCCTAGGATAATTAGATATTCGCTAAGATAATGATGTCTTACCCTATGTAAGGGTAATAATATTTATTGAGAATCGCAAGTCTCAACCATAATTCTCAAGATATACTTCATAAGATCAACTTGGTGTTGATCTATATCTCCCTGATTCTGCATTTAGCACAGTACAATCACAATCACAAATTGTCCCAGATTATATTGAACTATCGATTTGTCAAATGAGTTGGTTGTAAAAATGAATCAGTGAGTATGGCTCAAGTAAAGTAAGTATGGCTCAGATTACTACTAAGTTCGTATGGCTCAGATTCACGTCAATGGCACTTATACGTATATTCAAACTATACCACAATACTTGAACAGCAATCATTTGATCGGTACGTGTTAGCCAAATTAAAGTACGATTGAAAAGAGTGAACGATCCATGGGTAAGTAATGAGGTAGCTCCATAAATAGACATAAAAAGATCAATTTTTAAATCTATTTGCAGAGGTTAACGTTAAATAAAAAACCACTCAAGCACTGTCGCGTTTCGCACTACAAGGATTCCGTACACATTAGGCATTTATAAACATTTAATGGTATATAATATTCCTATTAAACTATTTATAAAATTTAATTTTTTTGAAACGAAAATATATTGCCTGCTATATCTTTAACAGGCACATATTTAAAACATATTAATAGGTTTTTATGAATTTCCTAGTATCAAATATGCAGCATGAATGGCCGCATTTTTAGGATTTTTCTTTATTACCTTGACTTAGAAAATTGAATGTTTTTTTTTCAAGTCAAAAGAATCATAGGCTTAATTATTTTATATTAATTTCAACTTGATACCTCAACGCTTTCCTGAGAAAAAGGGTCTTGACGGACCGGCAGATCGACAACCAAGTGATCCTATATATGAACCCTCATAGGATTACTTTATCCTTTTCGGGTACGGAACCCTAAAAAGCGATTCATTAGACTGGAACAAACATGACTAAAATATATTATTCATAAAGGCTTATAAGAAATAAACTGTTGACAAAATTCATTTTAACAGGTCGTGTTATACTTATAGCATTAAACAGATCTTTTTTCAGAAATACTAAGTACGGAGAACCGAAATGCATCGGTCGGGCTTTAACCAGTAACATTTTTTTCTAGAATAAATCCAGCTTGCCTCGTCCATCCTTAAGTCCATTCCTTATTTAGTGTAAATAATGTTTTTTTTTGGGTATATTTTACACATTCTCCACATACGGTGTTTTTGAAAGGTTTACAAATCTCAGATGTATTATTTTTTTACAGTTTTTATTTGCTTGACAAGTACATCCTTTGTTTGTCCTTTGCTTGATCCCGTCTCTTCCATTTAATTTACGTTTTCGGGATCATAAAGTTAACGAGACGAATTAGTAGTTTTCAAATGTTCATCTCGTAATTTTCATACCAATCAGGATAGGAAATTGTGTCAGGAAATATAGGATATAGTTATGTTTCAGTAAATAACCCATGAATTTATGCCAGCTAAGTCTAAAATATTTTAAAATACATTTATAGACAATCTACGGATGCCAGCTCTCACGGAGTACTTCCGTGCCATTTGCTCTAAAATGAGGGTACCATATTTTGTTGCATTATAAAATTCAATTATTTCAGAAATTTTCTTCTGGTCAGTGTCAATTTGAAAACTGGGATGTTAAATACTGTGAGTCTTAATATTTTTTCTTGATTTGTCTTGATATATAGTAAGGGCAGTATCCGATTCGGTCTTCATAATAAAAGAATCATAACGTAGAGTATGAATTAATTTAGTATTTCTCTTCTGGCACGCCTAATTCTACCAACTATGCTTGTTTGCTCTCAGTCATTATCTCATAGTCATACTCTTATGAGTCAGTTTTATAGGGGTGAAAAATTATCTATAGTCATATTGGGTCCTTTTTTCAGATAGAGTTGTAATAGTTTCAAGATC